>CM029556.1:14329925-14383646 GCA_017141385.1 Sogatella furcifera
TCCTCAAGCTCACTCACTGCATCCAGCAGAGAATATTCATTGCTTGTCAATATTGTAGATGATAGCATTCTATTGTCAGCAAGTAATTTATACTCCTGACAGGCTAAAGTGGAAAGGGTAACCTATTCTCCTGGCTCAACAGGTCTGTATGATGTCATAGTGGATAATTCATGATAACCTAAGCACAAAGGTCAGGTCCAAACTGAGCTTAACTGAACACATAGTGAGCAAAAAGAGGAGTGGGTAAGGTCAATGATTATACAGAGTTGACAAATAAAATATTGATTCTTTATTGAAATAGTGATAATAATGGTTATAATTCATCATCAACATCAATTGCATTAAAAGGTCTATGACAACAGATTTGTCTTTGAATAAATGTTTCATAATCCAAGAATGAGTATGAGTAATGTTTACAATATGGAGGTGAGTCCATGATACATCTTCTTGATCCAGTGTTGCCAACCAGCTTTCTTTTCATGCCTTCTGTATAGTTGAATGGATGTTCTGGACAGTAGACTTCATTCCCAGCAGCAGCTGCAGCACTAGTCCTGATCAAGTCCTTCAGTTTGGTTAACTTGTAGAATAGATGGGGCAATATCAAGTCAATGTAGTTCTTTGTCCTCCCCTTCTCCTTCTTCTTCTCCTCCTTCAACAGGTTGTCCAGTGAAGTAATCTGCTTGTAGTCATATATGTAGATTCCAATTATTTTATGCCAACCATCTCTGAATTGTATCACACACAATTGGCTGCAACTTGGAAAATCCCAAATGTTTTTGGCCAGCTCCTCTGCCTGTCCTAATTAACTAGGCACTATGATCATAACATTCATGCTGTCAGCACAAGGCCAGACATTGGTCGGTACTCTTTAATCACTTCATGAATCATCACACAGTAGGCGGCTGTATTTGCTGGAATGTTGGCAGTTGCTTCAAACTCAATTCTTACATCAATACTCCCAGTTTTAAGTGACTCATTTTGGCGGGAGCAATCAAAAGCAAACAGCATTATTTTACCATTGCTTATAGCTCCTTTCTCAAACAGAGGATTGCATGCACGAGCATCATTATGGTTGTAGACTCCATTGAAGGCTGCATACATGTTGTACACAAGATTGTCATCCCCCTGGAAGCTTTCATATGGGTAGTATTTGTTGTTTAAAAACACACGAATATCCTTCATACTACACTTGTCAAATCTTGAACTGTTTGATGCTGCCACACCTTGTCTTCCAGTCTGTAGTCCAACTACAATGTAGCGCGGTTTCTCATGCTGAGCTGTTGACTTGACAGTCCAGGTATGCTTTGTAGCTTGTGGTAATGCTGGATACGTATACAACTCCCAATGACAGAATGACATACTGATAGGTGTATCATTCTGCACAGTCTGCAGCAGGTGCAATTTCACATCATCTGCCACCTCTACATAGGGCATTTTCCATAAGAGCTTCTTAATTGTGACATTAGCAGCAGCCACACTCACACAGTCCAAAAAGTTGGGACTCACTCTCAGCACCAGCTCTTGTTTTACATTCAGCAGAATATGACAATAGTCTTTGGCAAAGCCCAACAGGTATCTCAAAGGCACAGCCATTTTTGCAGTGTTGGCTCCATTGGCAGCAAAATTAGTGAAACCCTCATCTGAGCTAAACTTGTAGCCAGCTCCTTCCATCTTGCACTTTTCATCTCGATCAAATGTCATTGCATTCTTCATCAGGCTGGTAACTCCTGGATTACGTATACCATCCACTTCCACTCCATTGATTTCATAGCGAATTTCCGAGAAGAGGTTGGCAAAGAATCCAGAGACACATGGGGATCCAGCCACAGCAGCATCATTAGCTCCAAGGACAGTATACTCTAGATATAGAAAGCTCTCTGATGGCAGTGTGTAGACATCTTGTTGTTGAATTGGAATCCGTATCTCATCATTAGCATTGAAGCTTGTAGTATAAAGCGCATGAGAATGATACTCAACCAATGATACTATTTTCTGATCTGAGACCACCCCTTGTCATGTCCAAAATTCCCATGTTTTGTTGTTTTAATCAGACAGCCTCGTTCTTGCAAATACTCAATGCTCCTTGATGTTAATCTTGCTGTGGTTGACAGCTGAATGACTCCTTCCATCCTTTCATCTCCTTTTATAGGTGCAAGATTCATTGCTGAAGAGGGGTATACAGCAGCCTCCATATTCACTCCTTTATTTGACTTTTTGAATAACAGCACCATCCTACTTACGTTGTCTCAGATGCAAAGCAATATTTATTTCCTCACCTCTATTATTTATAAGACGTCCGTTCTCATCAACTACCTGCAGTGTAATGCTACCAATCTGCTTGACGTCCACAGGTAAATAGATTACATTCTGCACAGTCACCATCATTTTATACCCAGGATCAACATCTGGGTAAAACTTGTAGATCACATGATCTTTCACTCCATTGGAGTAGGATCCAGTCACAATGTTACAAGTTATGCGTATAACATTGGGGCGACTGATTTGTACAGTAGTATCACTTCTAGCAAATGTGTTGGCCTCTACAATTTGGTTATTGGAAAAACCCAGCAGTCTTCCTATTGAATTGACTGGACTGAAATCCAACTTGGCAGTGCACAAAAGTAAACACTTTAATGTTGATGGATCTACAGATGCTTGAAACTCAATACCATGCTCAGACAACCTTTGTGCAAGCAGGTCAGCAATTGTGACAAATTCAAAACTACCTGTTGGCAAAGATACTTGATGCTTTATCAAATTCTTAGCAGTAGCCCTTGCTCTCCTCTTACCAGACACATCATCATCATGATCTTTGTTTTGCCTCTTGCGTTTGATGAGCAAGTTGCACCATTGGTCTTCTATACTTGATCTTGCCATACCTTGGAGTTCAGCATGTGTTATCTCTGTGTTGGTGACATGCTTCTTGGAAATGCTATTGCTAGCATAAAAGTGAAGTACATTGTTGAAACCTGCTTCAACATTAGGTATTGAGTTACAACTTGTGAACCCAATTAGGCCAATTTCCCATTCACCATTGCCAACATCAAGTGGTGGGAAAAAATCACTCTTCAGTACTGATGATTTACTTCCAAAGCAGAGCATCATCTTGTGGTCTGCTCAACTTACTTTTGCACAATGACTAGCAAATAGCCTTTACCTAACATTTATATACTATATGGAGAATGGAATAGAATATGGAAAAACTGTTTTCTGGAATAAAACATTTATTTATTTTCATCAATCAAAAATTTCAAACACAAATGTCCACAGATATGAGAGTAGAGATCCTCCTGCTTCTGCTCATAGTTGTATTCAATCCTTGATGCTTGCTCCAGTCCTCGATGCATGTAATCAATAAACTCCAGTGGTGGTCTCAGGTTGCCAAAACCATCAAAGTAGTAGGCAATATTATTCTTCTTCACATAGCACACCCAATGTGTGCCAGCTCCATGGCTGGAGTCCAGGTTGATGATGGCACACTCTCTTTGCAAAGGTCCATCCAATGGTAAGGCATCCCGCATAAACACTCAAAAAGTGTTTCAGCTTCAGGCGACATGCATACTTGTAGAGATCAGCATCTGTGAGTGCTCAATCAGGTAGAGCAATCACTATCTTCTCTTGTTGCCACCACATTGATGGCGACAAGCTCCATTTCCCTGGGTTCTACGCTGTTGTCTTAGGTAGAGTCCCTTGCCCTTCTTTGAAGCTTTCACTTTTGTCTCCTCCTTTTTCTTCTGCTGCTGCTGCTTATGTTTTACTCCTCCACCAAACTTTGCCTTGGCTTTCATGATGTTGGTCATTGCTAGTGCTGCAGCTCTCTCTGTCAATCCTGCGCTAGGAGATGTTGCCACACTCCAAGCTTGTTCTGCTAAGATGCTATCAGCCTTTGCTCTGCTTGCTGTATCACCACTTTTGGAGTATGCAATATCATGTGCTTTACAGGCTCAATCAAGACTATTTATGCCTGGATCACCTCTTGCCAATTGCTTCTCCAGCTTTGTACCTGGTCCACAGTACTGGTATCCAACAGGTATGTGGAGCTTGACTGGTAAAATGTCAATCACCCTATTGACAAGTGTGCCGGCACTATTTTTAACTATTGAACCAGCAGCTCTTGCAATTGATGACAGTACTCCTTTACCCTGGTACCTTTTCTCTCCTTTACACCTAGCCATTTAATGATTCATCTGCAGCATTGACATTCTCTTTTATACCTTCTTCTGATATTGAGCAATCAATCAAAATATCTTCATTGTCTAAATTGGCTCCAGATGACATCAATTTCTCAATATTTCTCATAATCAATGTTCTCATTTCTTTACCACTTGTCATGTTTCTACTGCAGCTCCTAAAGCTTTCATTGAAAAGTACTTTCATAACTATATTCAATATATGTAGACCACTCTCTTTTAGTCAAGATTCCAGATGCTGCTTGTCAACTACATCTGCTTTCACCACCTTATTCTCAAGTTTGTTCAATTTATCATCCAATACTTTTAGAATCTCCTCCAAACGTGTATCTAAATATTGTTTGTCCACTCCATCAGTAGGCTTAACTGAGTATTGTTTACCAACAGTCTCCTTTAAACATGCCTCCAAATATTGCTTGTTCACTCCATCAGTAGGATTAACTGGGTCTAGCATATCAGTTAGTATTGAGTCATTGAGACTTGTAAATACCTGCAGTGTGATATCATCCCTTGTCTTTGGCAGCCACAGTGAAATCAGTTCTCTACAAGTGTAGAAATTTACAGCATCTCTATCAGCACGTGGATGTGCTAAATTAATTAAACGCCTGTGGCATTTGATGTGCTAAATTAATTAAATGCCTGTGCATTGATGTTTCCCATAGAATCCATGATGTGTAATAACACTCCTTCACTAGTTATACAGTCTTTTATATCTAGCTGCCAACTATGTAACCACCTTCCACCAACTCTTCTAGAATTGAGTTGATTTCATTCTCATGTCCAGTGTTGCCAACAGCCTTAGATTGATCCAACAGTCTTAGCCGGTCCACTAGTTTGTTGGGGTCATTGTAGTAGACATACTCAATTTTAGTACCATTTTTTGCCACCATATTGAATGGTGCCACCAGTCCTCTACCACCAACTTTGCTATTCTTACCTTTAGCACTAGGGAGCAGTTTATAGATCACCCTTTTATACTTGATATCATTTGAGTTTATAATTTTACCATCATGCACATAGTTTTCTCTGTACAAGTTTGTAATGTTCAGAATTTGTATATATGCATCCTTATCAGTTTTTGATGATCTGCCTGGTTCCTTTTTAAAAATGAGCTCACAAAGCCCAGGTGTTGCATCAAATATTAATGGGTTCTCAGGATTTACAGGATCAGTCAACACAATCTTTCTTCCATCAGTTCCAAAAGATAACAGTTTGTTGCCTAGGAAGTAGTCATTGCCAACAACCTTTGGTCCATATGTGGTATCAGAACTACTATCCCCAATCAAAGCTCTATGAAGATAGCAACCCACTGGTGTTCCAGTTATCCCAGCTTCAGTCAATGCTTGTTGAACCTTCTTTTGACTGCTTGTCAATAGTGCTTCTTCAGCATTAGCACCTCTCTCTACCTCCTCCTCCTCCCTATCCTCATCCTTGTCATCTACCTCCTTCTCATCATCTTCCTCCTTCTCCGCCCTCTTCTTCTTGTCCTCCTCCTCTACCACAACATCCATCCTTTCTTCATCATCATAATCATCATCATCACTCAAAGATGACCATAATTTGCGAGCAGCACTTGATGTACTTGGAGCTGGACTAAAGCCTGATGCTTCTCCAAGTGCTTCATAGGTTGGAGAGGACTCCTCTCCAATATTAGGCAGTTGTAGTTGTTTAACAGCTTGTTTTGGAGGTCTGGGCTGCATTGGTGTATGTGGTGGTGTATATGCCGCATGATGTTCACGGTGTCTACGTTGTCGTACAGGTCCTGCAACACGTTTGCGATGGGCGTGGTTCTGGTTCTGGTTCTGGTTGAGCTGGTGGTGATGGTTGTGCTGGTGGTGATGGTGGTTGTGCTGCTACATTAAGTGCCTCCACTATGTTGTATAGTGGCTCACTTAATGGTTTGAAGTGTTTTGCATGCTTCTCCTCTGCTACCTCCCTTCCAAGAGTCAGCTCCTTATGTTTCCTCTTGATGTTATGCTGCAACTTTGCAATTGCCTTGATGGTAGGTGCAATCTCCTCTACAGTCTTTTGACAGTACCTATTGTTGGAGACATCCATCTTGCTTGGTGTACTAAAGTGTAGTGAAGCTCAACTGAAACTACACCTCAACTAAATAGACATCAAGTCCATTCCTGTAGCGCCCTCTATTTTTGTCCATTGTTTGATCAATCACTAGGAATGAGTGTGGACCTACTGACCAAACTTTGTTACACATGTCCTTGAATTGATCAAAGGTCATATCAGCACCCACATGATCTCTGTACAAATGTTTCATATTTAGCTCATCCTGTTGAAATATTATTAAAAAATTTGCATTGTCACGAATCAACTGTTTTGGAATGCGGCTATAGGTCTGTGCTAAATAAAACACATCTATGTCACTATGTCAGCCTGTACTAAAGTATTTTCTAATGGCATCCTGCTGTTCACAAATCACATCATCAAAAATTAATTGAGTTGGCAGGCAGTTCATCATTATAATTGAGTTGGCAGGTAAGTCATGCAGCTCAGGTATTTCTTTGCTTGTATTACACTCAACATAGTTCATTCCATTGTCTAGTCCTTGCATAATTGTATAGAGTAGCTTGTATTTGGACTGAAATGTAGTCTTTGAAAAAAGGTAGATGTTTGAAAATCAAATTCCATTCTGATCAAAAAGCATGTTGAACAGTAGATTGGTTTTGCCACATCCTGAAGGCCCACATATAATACATCTTACATGGTTAGGGAACAATGGTCCATGTCGATTCTTCTTCTGTTTATCCATTACCAAACCGCACCTTTTCATAACCTGATCAAAATCAATAACTTTAAATGGATTTTGCTGCTGTAAAACCTGTTTCATCTCTCACACAAGATCTCCTTTATCAATCCACAAGTCGTGACTAGAGCTATAACCTTTCCAACGTACCAGTAGTTTGTTTCCTCTCCTCCTCAACACTTTTTCAATCTCAAAGACAGTTGGCACATCTGTCTTAACAATTTCTTCTGAATAGAATCCTCCTTGAATAGGCTCACCTCTATAGTCTTCCAATTCATATGTTACAGGCACTGTTGGTCACACACGTGTTACTGTAAACAATTCATTTGTCCAATTGGCTAGATAACCCTTGTCAAATGTCTTTTTATACTTGCTGATCCTCACTACATCACCTGGCTTGATATTCTGGTTTTGACCAGGATAGAACCTGTTTTGTGGTTTATTATCCAAACAATCATTATACTCTTGTCTTTGTTTTGAAAGCCTGGAAAGCAGCATCCTCTCATGCTTCTTATTCTTTACATCAACTGGTCGCATACCTATTGTACAATGAACTCTTCCATTGTACTCTTCAAGAAGTGAGGTTAGAATGCCTGTCCAGCAATAGGTTCCCTGTTCAGTGAACTTTGTCCACATGAGATGCTTAAGTGTTCTATTGAAACGTTCTACTATTGATGCTTTCTTATCGGAAAAGTTGAATAATGATTAATACAAGACTTTCTGACAAGTTGTTGGAACTTACTATTGAACCACTCCTTACCATCATCAGTCTGCAAATGTTTCATTGGATTATTTTCAAATATAGGCTGCATTGCCTTAGTCACTTCATCAGCTGATTTACTCTTTATTGGTATAGCAAAAGCAAACTTACTAAGACAATTGATAATAGTAATAATATACTTATAACCTTTGTTCTGTCTTGCATAGGGCAACATCTCAACAAGGTCAGCCTGATAAAGATCATTGAGACCTTTCACTGTAACCATCCTTGTAGGAAAGCTCCTACAAGCTGGCTTGTGTAGCTCTCTTGCTATCACACTCTTATCCATACTGGTGACATGAATTTGTTGATTACCATTTATTTATAAAGGCATCAATCAAGTTTTAATGAGATGACAATCATTCTAGCAAGATGCTATCTATCTTTGTTCACATAAATGTCATTATCTACTGTATGGATAGTTTTGGCCAGCTTGATCAGTTTGTTGGTGACATTGTTTATTGAGCTAGAATGATTAGTCTGTTGGTGACCTTATATGATGAGTCAGAATGATCAATTCAAACAGCAGGAGTATCACATTTATTGAATGGATGGATTGGGCAAGCTTGGTGAATTGGTTAGCAAACTTCTATTAGTTGTTGGTGACCTTGTATTATTTGTTGGTGAGCTCATATATTTTGTTGGTGACCTTGTATTATTTGTTGGTGACCATGTATTATTCGTTGGTGAGCTCATATATTTTGTTGGTGACCTTGTATTATTTGTTGGTGACCTTGTATTATTTGTTGGTGAGCTCATATATTTTGTTGGTGACCACGTATTATTCGTTGGTGAGCTCATATATTTTGTTGGTGACCTTGTATTATTTGTTGGTGACCTTGTATTATTTGTTGGTGACCTTGTATTATTTGTTGGTGACCTTGTATATTTTGTTGTTGCACTTGTATATTTTGTTGGTGACCTTGTATTATTTGTTGGTGACCTTGTATATTTTGTTGGTGACCATGTATATTCTGTTGGTGACCTTGTATATGTTGTTGTAGACCTTGTATTGCATGCTGGAATGAACAATTTAACAGTAGTAGTGTTGCTTCCACTGTACAAATGGATTTGGTTCAATAAGTACAGAGTCATAAGTACTTGTTGGTGATCTTCTGTGTTCTGTGGACCAAATGCTCATTCTTTGTTAGTCTGTGCACAAATTTCAACAGTTTTTGAACAGTAGAAATCCAAGATTCCTTGTTTGAATAGCTCAATTCAGCTTGTAACAAAGGTTCATCTCAACAAAATTCTTCATGTATATAAGACAGCAGTGCTGGCTGAAAGTACTATTTTGTTGGTGACCTTGTATATTTTGATGTTGCCTTCAAGCAAGTACTTGTTGGTGATCTTCTGTGTTGTGTGAACCAAATGCTCATTCTTTGTTAGTCTGTGCACAAATTTCAACAGTTTTTGAACAGTAGACATCCAGGATTCTTTGTTTGAATAGCTCAATTCAGCTTGTAACAAATAGGTTCATCTAGGTTCATAGGTTCATAGGTTCATAGTAACATAAAAGTTTCATCTCAACAAAATTCTTCATGTATATAAGACAGCAGTGCTGGCTGAAAGTACTATTTTGTTGGTGACCTTGTATATTCTGTTGGTGACTTTGTATATTCTTCGTTGCCTTGAAGCAAGTACTTGTTGGTGATCTTCTGTGTTGTGTGAACCAAATGCTCATTCTTTGTTAGTCTGTGCACAAATTTCAACAGTTTTTGAACAGAAGACATAAAAGATTCATTGTTTGAATAGCTCAATTCAGCTTGTAACAAAGGTTCATCTAAACAAAATTCTTCATGTATATAAGACAGCAGTGCTGTCTGAAAGTACTATAATGATAATGATTATGAATTAACCTGAGTAGATGAGAAAAGTAAACTTGAACTTATGAGAAACAGTGAACTAACAATATTATTAATGATTAATCTGTAATCAAATAAGAAAAACTTGGTATGTATAATTATTTCAAAATTATTGTAAAATGGAGTCATATTTACTGAATGGTTAGATTTCGGTGATCATTCTGTTGGTGACCTTGTATGTTGAGCTGAACAGATAATTTATGACAATAGAAGTGTCATATTTACCAACTTTTTGTTGGTACACATATCTGGTTGATAGTTATGTCTGGCTGAAGGTTACATCTGGTTGATAGTTAATTCTGGTTGAAACCAACTTTTGGTTGATACTCATTTTTGGTTGATACTTGCTTCTGGTTAATAGTTACTTCTGGTTGGAACTTACTTTTTTATACTTATTTTTAAGTAGATAGTTACTTCTGGTTGAAACCTACTTTTGGTTGATACTTACTTTTGGTTGATACTTGCTTCTGGTAGATAGTTACTCCTGGATTGATGTCTCAGAACTGTCCTTTTTATACTACTGCCATATCGATTTTGAAGCCACTAACATTCATTTTCAATAGTTCAATGCAGACTGGATATCTACCTTCAAAGCTTAAGCTTTCAAAAATTACTCCAATTCATAAAAAAGGAAATAATGACCTTCCTGAAAACTATCGTCCTGTCGCTAATCCTCCTGTTTTTAAAAATTTCGAATATGTAATATTGAGGCGATTAAGGAAGTATTTGAATAGCGTTGGTTTGCTGTCTCCCAAACAATTTGGATTTAGACCGGGATTTTCTATAAATGATGCTGTTTTTTCTTTGATGAATGAGGTGCTGACTTCGGTGGATAGTAGATTAAAGGTTTGTGGTGTTATAGCAGATTTATCAAAGGCGTTCGACCTAGTAAATGAAGAAATTCTATTGGAAAAGCTCAAATTCTATGGTTTTCAGGGTCCGGTTTTGAAATGGTTCAAGTCATATTTTGAAGATAGATATCAGAGGGTTGTTATTGAATCTCACCCAAGTATGTATAGTTCTAAATGGTTAAAAACAAGAAGCGGAGTACCTCAGGGTACTGTTTTAGGTCCTTTACTATTTTTACTGTACATTAATGATTTACCCTCTCATCTAGATCCAGCTCACTGCGTTTTGTATGCGGACGACGTCAGTATTCTACTAAAAAATGAGAGTCAATCTAATATGGATTCACAATGTCATGAAGCTCTTCACAAATTAGATAATTGGCTAGCTGCAAATATGCTGAGCTTAAATTATAGTAAAACTAAAGAAATCTCATTCAGAACGTCAAGTGGGGCTAATTTGAGGATAGGAAACCGCGACATAGAGTCTGTTAAAGACATAAAAGTACTTGGAACAGTTGTAGATTCAGATATTTCATGGAAACCACATTTGGCATACTTAAAAGGAAAACTTAGCTCTGCAATTTTTGCCATCAGACATCTAAAATCACTTCTCAAAAAAGAAACGCTCAGACAGGTATATTTTTCATTATTCCACTCCCTTTTGACATTTGGCATAGTTTTCTGGGGGAATTCAAGTGATGTTATTCAAATATTCAAACTACAGAAATGGGCATTGAGAGTAATGACTGGAGAAACAAGACGGACTAGTTGCCGGCCTATTTTTAAGGAATTTTTAAAAATCCTTCCATTGCCTAGTTTGTACATTTTCGAAACTATATGTTTTATTAAGAGACACCAGCACGAGTTTAATACTGGAGAGGCATTTCATAGCTATGAAACTCGATACAGGCACAACCTGAGAGACGGAGTTCACCGTACAAATCTTTACCAACGGGGAGTAAAAAGCGCTTGTTCAATACCGTACTTTACCAATGCATCTAAAAGAACTGAACGGTAACATTTTTAAAACAAAATTGAAAAATGAATTGTTGAATATTTCCGCATATTCAACTGAGGAATTTACGGCTCATTATGAGCAACTAAGAATGATTAGGATATAGTAACTAATATCCTAAGTATATTGACTTAATATTTTGACGAATCTACATACCCCTTTTATAGGTGGTCAAAAGATGATTAATAATAATAATAATAATGATGACGTCTAAATCGGCGGTATGTTATGCGAACATCTTTCACCATTTATAGTGAGTGAGATTCCAAATCTGCAGCAGCCTCGCAATATTATAAGTGATTATGAAGCTGCAATTAAAGCTGGTGTTTCTGCTGTATTTCCGGAAGCGAGGCTATCGGGGTGTTGGTTCCACTTTGCACAGGTATTAGGCTATATCATACATGACGCTGAAATGTTTGGCAGTTTTGTCTGTCTCTTGCACGTGATGTAGCCTACTAACAGCTCAACTGAAGCAACTATAATTCTCACTTTTGATTCAAAAAACATCATCCAGGCATAGCTAAATTTAATTTAGTTGGCATCAGCTGTTGGAGCGTACAAGGAGCAGATGAGACTGCAAAATTTTTGGCGTCAGCTATACTACTGTTGAATAATTTATTTCAAATTCTTGTTTGACGTGTACTTTTGACTCTGTACATGTTTTTTGAGAGTGGGTTGTAGTCACAATCAGTTTGTTTGATGATAATGTGTGCACTAAAATAATTCCGAAGGAACGTGCTAAATTTATTAATTAATACTCATCTATTTTGTTTTCCATCACGAACTGCTGGTAAATATTTCACTCTGAACTATTTTACACGACAATGCAGTCATAAATTTGAATATTAGTTTAAATATTCTTAATATAATATAATTAAAACACTACACGTGTGAGTAGTAGTTTATATTTAAACTAATATTAAAATTTATGACTGCATTGTCGTGTAAAATAGTTCAGAGTGAAATTATTAATGAAATAATTTATTTTCCGTTTTCACATTCTCTCTTACCACAATAATAATCTTTTCTTTTGCTCTCAGTGCATATACAGGAAGGTGCAGAAGCAGGGGATGACCAATATGTTCAGAGACTGTCGCATCTCCAACAAGTGTGTGCAGATGATCATCGCCCTCGCGCTGCTTCCCCATGAGATGATAGAAGAGGGAATGAGCTTTGTCGAGGGTTTCTTTGACGCAGAGGCCGCTGCCATGATCGAAGATGATAGAAGAAACATGGCGAAACTATTTAGGTATGGATTCTTAGGCTCATTCTACACGGGCGTAGGAAACGAGGAAATGCGCGAATGACGCGCGAAACGCGTGAACGTGTAGACAAGCCGTCTACACGGGCGTGATAAACGCGCGCCCATTTAACACAATGTGTTCTGTCGAGCACGCGTTGCCGACGCGACGTTAACGCCGCGTTTCCTACGCCCGTGTAGAATGGGCCTTAAAATACGGTAAACTTAGTCATGTCTGCGTTTGGTATTTTCTATCTGAATTGGGCCTGGAATAAGCTTGCAATTTTGAAGTAATTAATTTTGTATCACTCCTGATCTGTTAAAGACACATTAGAATTTCTCAGATGTGAACATTTCGATTTCTTACATTGCATCTGTATAATCAGTCGTCCAAACGAGTTCGTTTTATAGTCAAGTAGATTTGATGAAGTAGTCCAGTTGATTCTTTGAAATGTTTGTATTATATACAAAAAATATACATTATATATCGCCTCACATGTTCTTTGTAGATTCGATGAAAGAGAAGCTTCAAGTGGAATAGAAACTAAGCTATTTGTTCTTGAAGGGAGCCACAAATTGTACCCAATAGTTGTATATTGATACCGGTACCGGTACTAAATATTGGTACCGGTAATCATACTAATTGTAGATTTTAAGAATAAATGTTACATTTTTACACAACAATTTCAGTTTATATGTTTTGATTGCTCCTATTTTTACTATTCTATCAGCCTCTGTATAATTCTCTTGGTGTATTTTCTTGTTAAATTAAAACAGAGACAATTTATATTACAATATACATTGTCGCTGATTAAACTTTACTAAAATGATCTAATGTGGTCTCAAGCCTGTGATGAGATATACTTGAGGTTTATTTTCCAGTTGTGCTTCCTTTTAATACAATCTTTATTGCAGTAGCCTATGCTCCACTTTCAAACAGTTTTCTCGTACAATCTATTTGAATGAAATTTAAAAACAAGATCACTGTCAAATATTAATGTTGACTATTATTGTTATAGTATTGAAATACAATAATAATATTTGGCTTCATGTACAAATGTAATATGTTCTCTTCTTCATTATAGGTACGTGCGGGTATCTTGGATAGAAAAAGTTGGCAGCAAATCATTCTCTGTCTTTGGGCAAATGAATCGTACCAACAATTGCCAAGAGTTTTCATGGCCGCCTGAAAAATTTGGCTGGAACATGTGCGCATCCCAACATATGGTCCTTCCAAGGTTGGTTGGTATTTCAAGTACCTAATTCAGTTGATGCTAGCAATTCTAACAATTACTCATATTTGTCAACAAACTTATGAGCCATCCTGTGCATTAATTTTTTCCTGATTTTTTAAAGTCAAGTTTTTGATTATATGAGATGATAATTATAGCAAAATTTTTGATCATTTCTGTTTCTAATGGGATAAAACACAGATGACATACATTTTCCTCCACCTACTATCTAAAGTCGCATTCTACCAACACCTACTAATACATCAGGCCCCACAACTGATTTAATGACGTCATAACAAGTAGATGGATTTTCTCTAGAATGACAGTGAAGTTCCCTGTCATATCACTGTAAACTCTTCAACTTTCCTTGCTGCATTGATACTCATCTAATGAGACAAATGCATTCTTATCTCTTAATAAAAGACTCTGTCTTTCATTTAGAAGTATTTAATTTGAATTGAAGCACTTTATTCCACAAATGTAATAATTTATTCATGACTTAGCTTGCTGGATATGTTTGATCCGATAATAGAGCTATCAGCCTTACGAATTCAATTCATCTTAACTAGAATACTTATGGATATAGCTATATGTAAGAATATAATGTAAGAATAATGGAAAGCTGGATTAATATAATCAATTTTTTTCATTATCAGCCTTGATGAGTGGTAACTATAATTTGCTGTAACTCCAGAAATCTAGGATATGTTTTTTATAAGTCTATGTAAGTTATGTGGAAGTGGAATAAAATATCTAATATGTAATTATAATAAGTAATACTGTGATCAGTAGATGTGAGTGATAAGCCTCTGAAAGAATATCAACCCCACCACCAAATCAGGGGTAACTCTTTTATAGGGAAGAGGCTTTTAAGGACTTGATTCACAAATAAATCTGTGGTAGAGAAACAGAGAAACCCATCAAACAAATAAATTTGCATCCAAATCAGTAAAAGCATTCCACTTTATTGATATTGTATAGACAGTTTACATTGATATACATATTGCCTGAAATTAACACATAAAATTTCATATAAGAAATAATTCAAAGTATAACTAGATTTCCACTACATTCTTTGTCAGAAACTATTTTATAGTCACTTTTATGTGTTCTTGGACCCGTTTAAAAATTTAAACAACTGTAGCCTTTTCATACACTTTCTAGTTTTAACACTTTATCACCATAGCCAGTAAGCCTATTCAATTAATAGTTGACACTTCATTTTTCTTGATTCACTTTTCCAATTTTGAAAATGTTTGTTCTTCATCCTTATGTTCTTGAGCATTATGCTCATTTGGTTTGTATCATTGATCACAAATTCTTTGTTAGGTATTGAAAATAATTTCTTGTCATCCTTGAGCACAGAACTACATTTATTATTATTCTGATTATTATTTCTCAAAAGAGCTCTTTCCTTCTCATTGTGAGCTTTTACTACTTCAATGATATCCTTTCCATCAAAGCTCTTTTCTCATACCTGAAACAAGAAGTATAAACATTATATCAAATTAAGAGTTGATTGAATGTTGTAGGTAGGTACTTTTCTATGAACTGCTAATTCAAATTCATAAATTTATATCAATTATAATAGTTTTAATACAAAATTACCTGCGCTGTGTACATTTTTTTAAACAGAAAATAGAGCTAGATTTAGTTCTCTATTTTAGAATGAGCTATTTACTTTATTAGGCCTACCTACTTTTCATGATGAAGAGAAAAATTCAATCATGATGAAGAACTATTCCTTATGATTTCCAAATCACCTATCAGAATTTACCTTCAGATTTGTGAACAGAATAACTTGTTGCAAGGTTAGTACCATATAAGTACCTACCAGCTTCAGCATCACAAAACTATTCTACTCTGTAGCCTATTTCATATTTAAACTTGTATTGAAATATTTGTTGAAAAAATCTTTATTGTTACATGTTTTTTAGAATTTTTAGGGTAATTAAGAGCAATTTAAAATGGAAATAATGAGAAAAATCACCTTAAAAGTTCCTGTATGATTGGAATGTGTTCTTCAGATTCATTTTATTTTAGGCTATTTTTTGTTAAAGAATAAAGAAATAACATTTTTGCTACAATAATGACACAGCAGTAAAATTGTTTTAAAATGTCAAATCCACAATCAACTCACTCATTTTAAACCAAAAATTGGAGAAAATGATGAATGAACTCTATTTAATGCAATAAATGCAAAAGAATGCAATAATGAAATTTGTATTTTGTGGGTTATCACATGGAATGGTATTGAATGAAAAAGTAAACAAACATTAGCGCTTTTATTTTGTCCATCTACCGTCCATCTACTTATGATGACGTCATAGTCTATGAGAGCTTCAGTTGTGGGGCCTGATGTATTAGTAGGTGTTGATTTTACTCCCAGGAATTGAATACTAAAATTTCGCTTTATCTCCCTAAGGGACCAACGTTAAGTAAACAGCTGATCATTTCTAGTCCCTAGGGAGTGAAGTAAAGTCATAAGAATAAATTGTGACATCGTCCATCAATGCAGCAGTTGGAAAATAGTTCAAAACAGCTGATCATCTGGTACAGTATAGTCTGTCTAAACAGAGAAGACATTCTGGCAAGATGGGAATCTTTATCCAGCTCAGTCGACATTGGTTCTAAAGTCATAATTTTGGTCTGAAATTGTAGATCATAAACTTTTTACAATTTTAAACCCTATTTATAATATTTTAACCAATATTGACCAAGCTGCATGAAGTCATTTCCCCCATCTTGCCGAAATATCTTCTTTGCTTTGACAGACTATAATGGTTATCTGAGCATCTAGAGACTGTAGTTGAACTTTTTCTCGCTGAGGGAAACTGTTGTTGCCCGAGGCGTAGCAGAAGAAGAAAAAGTACTTTAGTCCCTAGATGCACAAATAAGTATAAATTTAGATTTAGACTTTTCTCTCACTTACCGAACTTCTTTGCAGAGAAATGAAATTTAGTAACTCCTACTTTTTAGGTTGTCTTGTCAGACTGTCAAGGGAGGCAGTGTTAGCCGCATTGCGCTTAGACGTCGGTACTGATGTGAGGAGACCACGTAAAATGAAGTGGCTTCTGCAGGATGACAAGATCCAAGAGATGCAAGCCAAACTTGTTGCAGACCCTCCTTGGGTGGATATTTTCACCTTTTTGTCGACGCTGACATACAGATGTCATGCACGGCAGCCGAGAAATGATGGCAAGGTTGATGACAATGAAGAGCTTGTGCGGCTCTTGATGAGTATATTCCAGAACCTTTAGAAGATCAGGTTGACCCTATTCTGGAACCTCTGGAAGGCACTGAGCGTCGAAATGTAAGTTCAACGATTATATTTCAGCAACTAGAATGACTGGGATGCTTTTTGACTGGTGTTTTGGGATTTTTTTCTGGTAGGTACTGTATTCAAAATATTTATATTGGAATAAAATTGTTTTCAGGGTCATTAATATGCTTTACAATATGTTGTAACATTATAAAATGTTACTTGCAGTACTGGGAATATATAGATGTTTCAGTACTTTGAATATATTTTAGGCTACAGTTTGTGCCTTAAAAATGGCAGCTGCTCAATGCTGCCAGCAGTCGAAATGAAAACAGTCACACTCTCCCCCATCTGGCTGTCATCACATCTCACCAGCGGCAGGGTGGCAAAAGTGATTTTACACTAAAATTTTCAAATATGCATGCATATGCTCGGTGGCACTCTCGCTGTGGCCGTTTTGAAGAAATGCCTACTGTGAGTGACCATACTATACTATTATTTCGCTAATTCAACAAGTTAAAATCGGGAATATGAGACATGTATTGCAAAAAAAGTATGTATACAGAATATACTACAGGCTAAACGTCAGACTTGAACAATTATTCTTTCAAGTGATTTACTACTCCAGTCAATTCATTTTGTCAACATAACGCACGATCGTTCTAGGTAGGGGAGAGTGGGCCACGTTGAGACATGGGCCACAATGAGACTTTAACATTTTTCCTATTCAGAGCTGCTTGACAGGTCCAGAACTGTGTTGGAAGTTTTTAAAAGCTTACTTCAATCAACAGATTCACTTGGAAGTTCACTATCACAGCTTCTGTGATAACTATCATAGAAAGTCTGTTTTTTGACAGTTGAAGTTACTCTCTCTACGTTTTTCAACAGAGTAATACTTCCAGATAAGTTGAAATTCTTCAGTTCTTATTACATAGCCGAAAAGCCTTCTTCTTTATTGATGTAATGATGCAGTATGAACAATGTTTCTAAGCTCCAAATAAGTTTTAAAAATAGAAAAAATTAAGAATATGCTTTGGGCCACAATGAGACAAACCATTTTGGGCCACAATGAGACATATAATTTGGTAGATAGTTCCTACTATCAGCTAGTTTTTCGGTAGAATAACTCAATAGATGATAGTTACTACCAAAATTACTATTGAGTATAGTAGTAGTCAGCTATTGAGTTTCTTATAAAAATTAGCTGTTAGTAGCAACTATCATTTTATCAGATAATACATTCAGCCAAATGTGACTAAACCTTCAAACAAGGCAATAGAAATTTATATAATTGTTGTATGATTCATATTTGATCATAATCAAGTATATGATTAGTCAGAATAATTTACTAGGGGCTATTTATTAGGTTGTCTCATAGTGGCCCATGCCTGGGCCACAATAAGACACAAGTGTTTTTTAAAACATCTATAATTATTATTTGCACCTGAATAATAAATTTGAAATACCAGGAAAATGTGTGCAATACTCCAAAATATTGTTCAAAACTTCTCTGAACAGCATACATCCAATAGTAAAAATTTAAAAAATAGAAACATAATTTTTGTCTCATTGTGGCCCACCCTCCCCTACTTGCAATGTTCGGTTCAAAATAATAGCTGTTAAATTCGCTTATGTGCAGTTTACGCTAAAAGAGGGAAAGTTTTTTTAACCAAGTTTTTCTGAGCTAGACTTATTAATTATTTTGGTATACGTACCAAAGACTAATATCATTGTTTATTATTTCTCTGTTCCGTTGCAAAGAACGGTTATTGGGCTTGTGATTAATTAAGATTCTAATGTTGATAACCAACTTAAGAATGTTTCTAACATTCGTTTATTCGTTTATGTATCAGGCCATTGCTAAGCAGAAAGAAAAATTGAGGGACGTCATCATATCAACCAACGATGTTGAGTCACCGCACGAGGCGTTGTCTTGTTTAAAGTGCTGCACTATGACTCGTGCTTAAACGTTCGAGCCATGTGGCCATCTGTCGCTTTGTGGAATCTGTCGCTGTGTATAATCCACAGGGACACGCAGTTTGATAGTTTCCTCACGTGTGTAGTATGCAGAACCGAAATATCTGGATACAAACACATTTTTTTTTCAATTTTTAGATTTTTCACTGTATAAACTGTTAATTATCTTACTATATTTTATGGAAATTCAAATTTCATTTATTGTTGAATCATTGATACAATGTACAAAAAATTCAAAAAAGTATAGAACAGTTCAATCCAATACAAACAATATCAAAGTACAACAAATTCAAAAAAGTATAGAACAATTCAATCCAATACAAACAATAATAATTGTATACATATGAATAAGGCAGGTTACATCAGGGTATTTATATTTAAATTTACAATTTATTGACCATATAATTTACATACTTCTACAATTTATTATTTATAATATTTTTTTATTTTATTTTATTATATATTTCTAATATAATTTTATTATTGTTTTTTATATACAATTATTATTGTCCATAATATTTTAGGTTTATTGCTTGAATTTGAAATATGACAATTATAATAATTAAGTTCAGCCTCTAACCAAATTTTTGAAAAGCTTTTTATGGCTTATATTATATTTGGTTTTATAATAGTTTGAACCAGTATTTTTAAACAAGTCGTACATGATTCAACATATTTCTTTCATTTGCCTGATCTCAACAGTGTACCACTTAAGATTATGAGATGGTTTATTTTTGTTACTTACATTTATTATAACGGAATTTATCATGAAAAAGGTCAAACTTGGCATCTGTATAATCAATAGAATAAATCACAAGCCAATTTACTGCTGACAGCAAACTTTAAAAAATATAGAATAAATAAAGAACTCCAGGATTGTATAAAGGTCCAATAATTCTCATATAATTATGGACTTGGTGAACGTTTTCCTTTTATTAATATTCGAAACCAATGAACAATTGAAAAAACTATGGTAGAATGATCAGAAACTAAAATTGGTTCATTAGCAGCACAGCAGCAAATATTCTATCTCCGTGTATAGAAGCTGCGCGCAACATTGTCAATGCATGACCCTTTTCCATGCAAGGATGAGGCTAGTCTGGTAACTTTGTTTATCACTAAATTAAGATCAAAACTAGTTGAAATATTGATGTAGTGGAATTGGTCCATAATGAAAGAACTAAGATGTTGTCTCAAATGCACTTTATTTCTAATACAAATATTAAAAATTAGAAATTTAACAGAAACATGTTTTCATTTTTCAAACTATTAAAAGCTGAGGATGTGTGAGTACACATGAACACATGTTTCTGTTAAATTTATAATTTTTAACAATTGTATTAGATATAAAGTGGATTTGAGGCAACGTCTTGGTTCTTTCATCATTGTTGAAATGTTTGAAATACAATGTTAAAGCTAGAATTAGTCAATATGTCAATGTTAAAATCGCCTCAAAGTATTGCAGATGCTTTGTTTCTGCTGTGAAGTTTATCAAGCAAGTTAAAAATAACTTCAATGGAAATATCAAAATTTTTATCATTAGGTACTCTGTAGACCTCCACACAGATTACCGTACATTGAATTTAGTGACTAGAACTTCAGAAATGTACTATTTTATGCATTATTGTATGTAAAAAATAAATACATTACGCTTTATCTTTTTCTTATTAATTGGGGTTTCTTATAAGATATTTCTTATCTTCTCTGACTATGATTGAATCTTCACAAGCTAATCACGATTTTATTTCCACTCAACACTTTCTTCGAGCAGCACTGACGCACAAGCAGAAAAAATTATACCTATGTCAATGGTGCTCATATAACTCGGCCATTAGGCTAAATTTTTCCTGATGGATATAACCATGCATGATAAGAAAAGTTATCTGTACCTGACAAAAAACGTCTACGGCGTTATATATTATCAATAGTAGTTGAATTATAATCTTAGATTAAACCATCAGCAGACTCACGAAACACATAAATGCATTTCTTGAATGATTGATGCCCGGTTTTTCAAAGCACACTCAAATTTGAGGGACCCTCAAGTTTACTGTTCTGTTACAGTTTACATTTCCTATCAGTTACTTATCATAGAAAATGTCAGCTGTTCATCATGATTTGAGGGTCCCTCAACTCTGAGTGTGCTTCAAAAAACCCGGCATTAATCCTTGGTTTATTTGATCTATTTTTGGTTTTAGCTGACATTGATGGTATGGGCCTCGGGATCACAAGAAGTAAAAAAATAATAATTTTTAAATCAATGTGAAGAATAGACCATGGTTACAAAGTATCCAAGTTCAGTACATAACATGACATAGATACATTATCGGTACATAGCAATTGAAGTTGAATTTTGTGTCTCAATATCTGATGCTATGTCTAAGGGCCAAATTCACCAAAATCATATAGAACTAGCGTTACAGTATCTTCAGTTATCAGCCGGTTTCGAAATTCAACGATCATCTGTGGATTAGGAATGAAATGGAATTCACCACGCCAAAAAAGGCGAGTTTATGAAATCTCCGGATATCTCAGATCTCGAGCATATCGAAATGGCAGTGAACACATGTGTTTCTCTGAATTTTATTTATTTTAACCAAAAAATGATATGTTTGTTGATGTTGAAGTGAGTCTTCCGCTGAAAGAGATTTGAATAATTTTGTTTTTATTTGACATTTTATTAAGAAATAGAAGCCTATTTGAATTGAAGATTTGAGAAGAAACTGTGTTTATTGTATTTGAAACTATTCTAAACAATTTTATATGTTGAAGTGAAGTGGAAAACGTTTATTGATACACTTCACAATAAATATTTGGGAACACCTTTATTTGAGCATTTTGTTTCTCTTCCTAATCATAATTATTGTTATTTCTTTTGCATTTATGAATAAATCAATAGATGAAATTTCCAATGGATTAGCGTTATTTGTAGGATAGTAATTATTTCATATATGTAGATGCATTTCTTGACGTTCTACACAGATTCTAGGTGACCAAATAATCAATAATGGTTGATAGAGCTTTTCATTTCTTCTACGCAATTGAACTCTTATGGAAAATCTGAACACTTTCTTGGTACATTACAATACCAATGGACAAAAGAGAAATTTATAATTTTTCCTACAGATATCCATAAAATTGCAGTTTTCGAACTGAAAATCGTGTGTAAAACGGTCCATTCTTGAACTAGTAATAATTAGCGTGCGTAAAGTAAAAATTTTTACGCACTCCAGATTTGCAACCTAACAACACGAAATAGTAAGTGTATCAAATGTATGTTCCGTATTTAGAATTCAAAATTAAGGCGGCAGCTCTGGCTGACGACCAAACGGGAGTCGATCAGCTGGTAGCGGCAAGTTGGAATTGCGACCAAAAGGTCAGACCCGGTCAGACCGGTCCCGGTACCCCGGTCAGACCGAGCAAGACCAGAGAGAATAGAATATAGAAGTAGAGTCGCCTTGCAGTAGCGCGGAGTGAGACAATACCCCCCGACTGCTAGTGTACTTTCCTCGCCAGGCTGGTATGGTAATCTCATATTGAAAGGGCTTCATAAATCATTCATAACTCAAGTTAAAATCAGAATATTAAAACGAAATTGACTTCTATGGCTTTGTCAAATCATGCTCTACAAGTAATGTGAAATACTATTTCATTGTAACTATAATATTTTCCAAGTTATTATTTTACAAATAAAAATTGTGTAGCCTAGTATTTGGTGATTGCGTGCATCTCTATTCTCTTCAGTGGATTTTTATGTTAGCTTTCGATGGAAAAAGTATTGGATGTAATTCATAGTACTAGTTGAGATCTCCAATTCTATGTATGATACCATTAACTTAATGATCAAAGAACAGCAGATTAATGCATTGAACATTGGAAATAATAATAATAATAATAAGTCAAGCATCAAGGCTTTTAAAAGGCTATTGTCCTGTGTAAACATTCCAATATCAGTTGAATGGCGTTTGCAAAAAACCTCTCTCTTTATGTAAACAACAACACAGTATTCATAGAAACGTTTTCATTAATAGAACTGCCAGTCGACATTTTTTCTATATTTATTATTTCTCCAGACAAGAAACTCTGTGCAATTTTTGGTTGAAATCAGCGTAATCAGCTAGTCTGATTTCAGTTGTCAAGAAGCTTCCATACAAGCAATATGTGTACGTGTAGAGTACATACATTGCTAGAAGAGTAATTAGCAAAATAAAATATGAAGAATGTGACAATTGACAAGAAGGAACAGTAACAATACCAATAGTCCAATAGATCTATCTACAAACCTGATTTCAATTAAGAATCGAGGTAGCTTAGTTCAGCCCTCATATGATGTGAACAGAATTAGTAAGATTTGCGAAAAAATCCTCCCTAAGCCAAAACTACCAAGTAACATAAACTATTATACAAATAAACTCCTGATATGTTCCTTGGATTTGAATATTTTCCGGGACACACCTCACTTCGCATTGAAAGGAGAAGACAACCATAGGGACTGGTTGATAGAAACCATAGGCAAAATCTACTTTTCAATGAGGATAAAAAAAATATATACATAACCAAAATGAAAAGATTGATGAACAGAAAATAAGGCAGAAACTCAAAAAAATAATTCATTTTGAAGGGCAATAATACTGTTCATGAGACAAATGACTATTTTTGAGTGATATTGAGGGTGGTTCC
This sequence comes from Sogatella furcifera, assembly GCA_017141385.1. Classification (NCBI taxonomy): domain Eukaryota; kingdom Metazoa; phylum Arthropoda; class Insecta; order Hemiptera; family Delphacidae; genus Sogatella; species Sogatella furcifera. The sequence goes on from CM029556.1 coordinate 14,353,756, forward strand.
AATAATTGTATTATAGTGTATATAGAAACTTATTGAAAGTCAGGACATAGGAAGAGTACACCATTCTCCTCTGGATTACTGGAGAACAATCAAAACGTTTGTCATTGTATTTATGAATTGTACATGCATGAATCTGAATTATACATTAATTCAAAGATCTCAATAAGTTCTATATTTTTTATTAGATTAATTTTTTTCTCAAACCATAAATTCTATCTAAAAAGTTTATTGAAGAAAATAAAAGTGCACGCAAATACCAAATAATATTATACTATTTAGATTGTCAACGAATAACGTAGAAATCATGCTAATTACGATGGAAAAAATCACGATGATACACGATCCTTCTAGAGTATAATTTCACAAAGCAATTGATTTAAATTTTATTCCAATATTCTGATTTTAACTTGAGTTATGGATGACCTTTTAAAAGCCTTGATGCTTGGTTACTTGATACTTGAAGTTCTCCCACTGGAAGCATGTATGCGAATTTCATCATCTTCATAGTTCCTGGTGAGATTTTTTCCTCAAAATACTCCTGTATGCTATAATATGGTCTTTTTGTGAGGACGAATTTTAGTTCATATTTAAATTTTCTGTAGTTTTCCCATGTCTTCAATTCATTTGGCAAACAGTTGTAGATTTTGGAAAAGATGTAATGAGGTCCTTGTTGTGCCAGTCTGGATTGTACTGCTGATACATGAGTGTCATTCCTCTGTCTGGTATTATAGTGGTGATATTGCTGATTTCTCAAAAATACATTCGGTTTCCGCCTAACCATCAAACACGCCTCCAAAACAAACAGTGCAGGTAGGGTAAGAATGCCAGCCTCCCCAAACAAGGGTCTGCAGTGGGCAAGGTACGGTTGATTATTATTTCCGATCTTCAACGCGATCTTCTGCTGTTCTTTGATTATAAAGTTAATGGTATTATACATAGAATTAAAGATCTTAACTAGTACTATAAACTTCATTCAATACCTCTACCATTAAAAGCTATCATAGAAATTAATTGAAGAGAATAAAGATGCACGCAATCACCAAATACTACACTATTTTTATTTGTAAAACAATAACTTGAAAAATATCATAGTTACAATGAAATAGTATATCACATTATTTGTAGAGCATGATTTGACTATACTATTGATGTCAATTTCGTTTTAATATTCCGATTTAAACTTGAGTTATGAATGATATAAGAAGCCCGTACAATATGAGATTACCAGACCAGACTGGCGAGGTGAGTACACTAGCAGTCGGGGGGTAATGTCACGCTCGCCTGCTGTAGAACCGGTATTGCAAGCCCAATCTACTCATATTCTATTATCGCTGAGCGAGACCGTCCGGCTAAACTTTTTATGTTATTTTATTGTTTATATCAATACCGTGAGTAAGTTACGGGACAAAAGTTCTATTTATTCTCAGAGCTTTTATAATAATTATGAGATTAGGGATTTATGTTATGAATACCGTTCATTATTGTTGGTTTTAAAACCTGGGCTTGAATTGTTTGAATACGGTAAGATGATTGTCATTTGTTGATCTTGAATTTGGTTCATTTCATACAGTAGTTGACTCAATTTAGGCTATCAGAATTCAGTGGCGAAATACATTATTATGATTTTTTAATGTGAAAGTAACTTAATACTTTAATACATACAACTTTGAAGAAGACTCTGGCACCATAATTACTGAGATTTTGAAAATACTAAAAATGAAATAGGCTAAAATGAAATGAACTCAGATCACATTTACTTGATCTGACTACTTCAACTATCATATATGTAAGTTAATATACAGGTATAATGAAAGTGGTTGAAGGCATGATATAGAATTCATAGTAAACGCGACATTCTAATTTAATACTATCATTAAATTACAGCTTCAGTTCAATTCAGTCTCATTGTTGGCTGGTTCAGCTTTGAACCTTGCACTTAATTCATAAAGTAGGATTCTGTTATTCAATGCAGGTGACAGCCGACGACTAAATAATTTTGCATAAAAGCATGATAAAGTCCTGAGAATCATAAGCAATACGATTGTAACCTTGCATAATTTTAACATAGAAGCAGTTAGCTTCTATGCTTAGCTTCTATCTTATGCTATAGATAGCCTAATCACTTGCGGGTTGCATCAATCAAGAGCCTACCTGCTGGAACTGATGAGATATTTTGTCTCAAGTGATATGAAGCAACAAAATTTTTCCAGAAAGAATAATATACAGTACTTTACATGAAAGTATGTTATTCATAGCACTATTAAGGTATATAGGCTATCATTTCAATGAAAATAAAACCATGAGTTTGATTGATTGTGAACTAGAAGATTCTAAATCCCTTCCAGTCACATTAAATAGTGTTTAAAATGTCTAATTTGCACTGAATTCTAGTAAATATCATTATCCAAAGTATGAAAGGGCGTTTTACACTTATCAGAAACCCAGAATATTTCAAGGTCTCAAAAAGTAGTTTATACTGATTTTAGCTCATAACTTACTGGTAAATATTACAGTGAGTATGTATGTATGTATGTATGTCTGGCTCAACAGCCCATGAAGGGCCTAGGCCTACCAGCTGGTTGCCAATTTCAAATTCACTCTACTATACAGCCCGTCCAAGCCAAGAAGACACCCTGGCATGACGGGAAAACGGCCCCAGCCCGTCCAATACCGGCCCAAAAGCCATTAAGTACAGTGATTACAATAATTTATTATTCTATAGTCACTGTGATACATAGAATAGATGAAATGTTTGAATTATATTACTTCATATTACTCAAATAAAAGTAATTATTTGATAATAGATGACATTGGACATTGTATGCTTCTAAAATTGAAAGTTCCAACTCAAGATTTCCGCCATCTTGGATTTGTAAAAATTGTGAGATGATGGTACTTTACATGATTCTTATATTGATTTCAAAGGCAAAATAAATTGAGGAGATTGCAATAAAAAATACTTGAAATTACACTAAAAAACACATTTGAAACTTTTCCCTACTTTTCACACAGGCCCAATGGTAACTGTAGGAAAAATTTAATGTGTAACTTGAGCATAAAGTGCTATTGCTGCACTCGAGAAACGTTTTTCACTCGCCTTCGGCTCGTGAAAAAAACTGTTTCACTCGTGCAGCAATCCTTCACTTTACGCACTAGTTACACAAATAACTATTACAGATCCACTGTGGATAACATTTATTATGAAGTAGATGAATCGTATGAAATCTATTCTATAGTATCACTGTATTACAAATGAATCTTCTGATGTAAAATAACGAACTCCTATATACTGAACTAATTACTGTATTTATTAATATTCTACTCAAGTTTGAAAATTACATAGGATTGCTTGAACATTTTTAACCAAATTTTTTAAAAAAATTGAGGTAAAGACTTTCTTAGTCCCCTAAACCCCCCCTATAAAAATAAATTTTATCTTTTTCCCCAAGAATTTGAATTTAAAGGAAAAATTTTTAAATTTTTTTCCCCGGGAAAGGAAATGCAAACCCAAATTTGCATTTTTTCGGCAAATTTTGTGTCCCCAAAAAACTTTTAAAAACAATCATAAAATTTTTTAATTATGTTAATTAAACCCTAAATTTCTGTTTTTATTTTTGTAAAGGAAAAGCCCCTAATAGAAATAAATAAAAAAAAAATTATAAAAAATTTTAAAATTTTCAAAAATTTTTAAAAATTTTTAAAATAATATTAAAAAAAATTTTTAATGGCCTTTAGACTTTAATTTATTTGCAAATTCCTTCCCAAAGGTTTTTTATTTTAAATTTGTCTATTACTTTTAAAATTTTTTTAAATCATGATTTAAAATCTTTTAAAATAATTTCATTTTTTTTTTAAAAATAAATTTTTTTAAAATTTCAGGATACCCTTTTATTCCCTAGTTTTTTAAAAATTTATTTAAAATCACAAAATTTTAATCCCCCATAATAAACTTTTAAAAGATTTTTGAAATTATGGAAAAAATGTTAAAAAATTAAATTCAAAATTTTTTCTTAAATAAAAATGTTAAAAAAGTTTTGGGGGTGAACATATTTCATAATAAATAATTTTTTTTAAAACATATAAATTTTTTAAAACCTTTCGATACCTATTTTTTCCAAGGGGCGCTATATAAAGGATAAAAATTACTTTAAATCCTTACGAAAACCTAAAACCCAAACAAAATTCCGGGCAGTTATTTTGAAAATTGGGTTTCGGAAAAAAACTCGTTTTTAGGGGCTTTTTAATTTTCAATTTTGGAAAAAATTTTTTTGTTTGGTTTTTAACACCCTGAATCAAACAAAACCCTAAAATAAATTTTTGGTTTTTGGGGAAAATTTGGCCCTAAATAAACTAACTTAAAAAACTTAAAAAATTTTTAAAAAAAAAAGGGGGGGCTTCATTTACGGGTTTTTTTTAATTTTTTAAAAATGGGAAAATGAAAGTTTTAATATTTTCATTTTTCCCTTAAAAAATTTCTTATGATTTCCAAAAATCCCCCTTCATGTTTTTAAAAGGGAATTTAAATTCCCTTTAGGGAATTAGTTTTGGCCAAAAAAATTTTTTCCCCCCTTCCTCCCCTTGGGGGGTCCCCAAAACCAAAGAATTTCAAAATAAGGGGGGGTTTAAAAAAATTTTTACTATTTTCGGGAATTGAGCCCCCTCCTTTTGAAACAAAATTCTGAAATAGTTTATTGACGGTTTTTTGGAAACTGCAATTTTTTTTTTCCACCCAGTGGTTCAAATCAACCCCCCCAAAAAAAATCCTATTTTTGGTTTCAAGCAAAAAAGTTTCTTTTTAAAAATTGCTATTGTTAAAGAAAAACCATTTATAAAAGTTTTTCTTTAAAAGAAAAAACCCCAATTTATTGGGCCCAAATTTTTTTGTTTTTAAAGGGGCCCCAAAAGGGGGTTTATGTTTTATACCTATTGGGAAAAAATCATTTTTTTATTTTACATCAAAAATTTGGCAACCATTTTTTCCCTTCATTTTTCTTTGCACCCCTCCCAGTCCAAACAGGGGATAGCAAATTTTTTCTGATTTTATAAAATTTTAAAAACAAAAAATAATAATTTCCCCAACAATTAATAACATTTCCCCCTCAAATTAATTTAATTGAAAGGGGGTTTTAAACCCCCGGACTTTTGGCCTTTTCCCTTTTTTTGGATTTTCCACAAGGAACAAACTTTTCCAAACAAAAAAGTTTTTCAATTTTTTTCATTTTTTAATTTTTTTATACTAAAATTAAAAAATTTTAAATAAATTTTTTCCCCATTTATGTATAAAAAATCTTAAAACATTTAAATTTTTTTCCCACCTTTTATTTTTTAAAAAAAAGGGTTTTGGGGGAAAACCCGAAGGTTTCCCAGATTTGTAGATAGGGATAACTTTGGAGATTTTGAGTACATCTGGAAATTTACCTGTTAGTATACTCAAATTTATTAGAAAATTGAATAGGGTGTATGAGTGAGAGCACGTTTTCTTTAATAACTCTTGCCAGGAAATATGGTCATGGCCTGGTGGCTTGGCTGTTTTCCTTTCATGCTGCCAATCACCTGCCTGAGTTCTTTCTTGCTTGTGACACATTGAAGCTCAAACTGAGACTCTCGGACAGCATGATCTGAATCGTTTACTTCTACGGCTCACCCATTGGAGTAATACTATCAGCCAAACTCCTCCCCACAGAGGAAAAGAATTTGTTGAAGCCATTACTAACATCTGAAACACTCTGTTGTTCTGTGGGTAGCCCATTCTGTATAAACACATTTATAGGAAAAGAATGTTTTTGACTAGGTCTTCCAGACCTAGTAATGAAGACTTCATTTACTGTTGACCAGAATTTTTTGGGATTGTGCGAGGCCTCATCTATTTTGTTTTTATAATAGTTGTATTTTGCAAGTTTAATCAAAGAGTGGAGTCTATTCCTATATTGCAGAAATTCGTTTTTTAAGCTGATACAGAAGGGTTGTCTATTCAATTTCTTTTTTAGTTTGTCACGGTGCCTGATAGATTGAATTAGACCAATGCTGATCCATGGCTTCAATTTAGTATATTAAGCTGTGACCTGAACTCTTTCAGTGTTGGTTTCAATAGTTTTCTGGATAGTTTCAGTGAACAGGCGTGTTGCCTCGTTAACGTCAGTTTTGCTAGTAATCGAGTCCCAGTTCTGCAATGAAAGAGAATTATTGGTCGGTGACAGCTGTTTGAACTATTGTTGTAGAGGCTTGAAAGGATTGTGGTAATCTTATAAAATAGTGGTCTATACAAGTACCGCTGGCCGGCCTAGTCACCTTGTCTATACAAGCTGTCAGTCCTACTTCATTCAATACATCAATGTATTTTTCCTCCAACGAACCCGGCAACACGTTCAAAATGTTACAATTTAGATCTCCGGCTAAAATTTGCAATCCTCTATTTGTTAATGAATTAAGATGATTTTCAAGAGCTAACAGGAATCTAGGTAAGCTGGAGTTTGGACTCCGATATACAGCAAGAAGTTGACAGGGAGTTCCCTCCCAGTCAAAATCTATAGACAGACAGGTGGCCAGACCGCCCAGTTGGAGCTCATTACAACATGTTACTGTGAGACCACTATCTATATATACGACTATCCCATCGCACTGATTAAGGCTATTGTAAGATCTGAGTAGCTTATACCCTGGAATTTCCAAGAGATCGCTCTCGTCATTGAGCCATGCCTCTGTCAGTACAATGCAGCTAAAACGATGTTTACTGAATTGAATGGCATATTGTCAGCATACAATGTGGATGGAATACTGTGAACAGAAAATATAACTTTCAACTCTTTGATAATTGAATCTGCTGTTTTTGTTGAAAGCTTAACTAACTCAATCCATTTAGAAAACATATCAATTAAAACTAAATAATCAGAATTAGCATAAGTCATGATGTCACAAGCTACAGTTTCAAAGGGAAATTTTGGTTGTTCCCTAAGATACATGGGTTCTTTAACATTGTTTCTTGAGAATTTTTTACAAACTGTACAATTTCCAATAAAATTTTCTATGTCTAAATTCATGTTACACCAACAGGGCCGTAGACAGACGGGTTTTCTCGGGTCATTTGCCCGGGGCCCGGGACCATAAATTGTTGGCAGGGCCCTGAAAAATTAGATTAAATTTTTTTTTAATCAATCATACAAGTTCATAATAATTAGCCCATGAAAATTATCTTTTTTTTCAACTAGAATTGAGTTAGACTTGATTTCTTGAACTACTTAACCATTAATTGTTTCAAACATAACATAAATTTCTAAAAAGTGGAATAAATTTCAAAACTCCACATATAAAAAAAAAATATTCCTATTTATTCGGGCCCAGTTAGTCCGTCCTGAGTGGTAAGCTGGCAGTCGCCAAGGGCCCATGAGCTCAGGCCTCAGAAAGTTAATAGCTCTCTTTTCCCGGTTTGTAGTTGTTATACATTAATATAGTCTGTCCAAACAGAGGAGACCCTCCAGCAAAATGGGTAAATGACTCCAGCTTGGTCAATATCTGTTCAAGAATTATAAACGTGGTCTTAATAGTAGATCAAATTGTTTCCTACAATTTGAGATCAAATTGATAACTCTTGAACCAACATTGACTAAGCCAGAGTCATTTTTCCATCCAACAGAGGGTCCCCCTTGGACAGACCATACTAACCAGGGCTTGATTTCAGGGGGACCACGTGCAGCCACGCTCCCATACCTTTTTCTCAAGAAAAAAAAAATTAGAAACAACAATAATTTTTAATGTTTGATTTTTATTTTTAATGTTATTTTCATCAGTCATTAACTTTAAAATGTTTGATAACTTTGTATTTAATTAGAACATAATATTGTAAAGAGTTGTTATTCCAACATAATGAAAAATTATTTTTGAATCATGTTTTATTCTTGAACCGGATATTTTAAAACTTGAGGAAAATTTAGGCCTATGTAGATTGTACAGTGCTGCTGAAATGGTGAAAACCATGCCTGGTCCAAAAAAGCTTTGTCATTTTTATTCATTCTTTAAAATTGTATTATTAGTTTTAAAAAACAGTTACACAACATTGCCCAGATTTGCTAAGAACGCTTCAATTCAAATCAAGTGCTGATTTTTGGAAATTTTCTGAGGATGTTACCTCCTAGTTTTCCAACCCTTTTGAAAATAGGACCTATAAAACATGGACCTATAAACATCTCTATATATAAGAAAAGCGAAAATGAAATGATTCATTCATTTCATCACCAGAACTAAAAATCCACTGAGCCGAATACGTTCAAATTTGTGAGGCATGTTCAGTTGGACGTTTAGATGCACTTTAAAGCGGATTTTAAAAACTTTTCAAGGATATGCCAAAATATTTTGAAGTTTTTCTATAGTTTTTCAACATTTTCTTCATTTTTTCGAGAACCAATCGGTAGAAAATGTTGTTGATATTTGGTGGGCAGGTTCAGATAAGGTCTAGAAATGTTGTGTTAGTATTTTTCAATCCGTTCAAGATTACGCCAGTAATCAGGTTTTCAAAATTGTAGATGTGTTGCGGGTTGCATATCTTCCGCCTTGATACGACCAATCCTAACTGTAAATTCAATGGTTCAGCGAGATTTTAGATGAACTAATTCGGAAGATCAAGTTTGAATCATTGAATCAAGTTTCAAACTATATAATATACTTCCGATATACTTCCCAAGCAGTGGCGTAAATAGCACCCCCGCAACCCCCGCAGTGCGGGGGGGGGGGCGCAGGCTTCTGAGGGGCGCCACATTAAAAATGTAATTGGCTGTAGAAAAAGTGATTTTTTTTAAATTTAATTTTCAAAATTAATAATAATTTAATAATTCTCTGATGAATTTATATTTTAAATCTTTTTATCCATTATTCAGACTTGTTCTAATTTTGTAGCTCAATAGTTTTAATTTGGAGTGAGAAAAATTGTGAATAGTGATAGTGATTGAGGATTGAATTAACATAACCTCTATTTATTGAAATTTTGGAATATGTTTTGAGAATTTCATTGTCTGAATTTCTACCCTAACAAGTCTTTTATAATTTATTTCATGAATATATGAATACAATTTGACAGATTTTTCCCAGGGGGTTAAAGGTTTGCAAATTTTATTTTGGATTTTCTTAAAAAGGGGTTTTATTTTTTGAACCAAAAGAAATTTCACGAAAAAAAAAAAGAAAATAATTCAAAAAACTTATATAAATGTAAAAAAAAAGAAGATTTTTTTTTTAAATGCCCATTTTTAAAAAATTTGGGCCCAAAAAATCATTTAAAAATTAAAAAACAAACCGGACAATAAAAATTTCCTTAAATAAAAAGAGAAAAAAATTTTTTACTTTTTGCTGAGTAAATAATTTTTTGGAAATAAAAAGTAAAAGCAAAGAAAAAATTAAAAATCCCGGCACACCACAAAAACCATTTCGGAGAAAATTTTAAAGGGAAAAATTTAATAAGTGGACCCCTTAAACTAATGGAATAACCAAAGGGATTTAATTTATTTGAAATTTTCATAAAGGGCCAAAAAAAATTTTTTTTTGGGGAAATAATGTTTTTCATTTTGAGAACCTACAAAAAAAAACCTTGCCAAATAAGCCTTAATTCGGGGCAAATATTAAAATTAATATTTTTTAAAAATTTTTAAAAAGAAAAAAAAATTTTTCCAAGAGGAAAGGAATTTTCATTATGGGGTTAAATTAAAATTGAAAAAAAACAAATGAAAATTAATTTAAATTTGACCCTTTGGGTTTTTATTGGGAAGAGGTTTGGAAATAAATAAATTTTTTTGGGTTTTTACCTTTTTTTTAATTCCAAAAAAGGGGAAATTTTGCATTTTCTTTTTTTTTATTTATTTAAATTTTCCCTTTCAAAATTTTAAAGGTTTCAAATTTTTCTAGAATTAAAAAAAGGGTATAAATAACATTGTTTTATTTAATTTTGAAAATCTAAAAAGTATGAAATTATTTGTTTTTTTGGGTTGTAAAAAATTTAAAAAAATTTAATTTCCTAGGGTTAAAAACCCAAACCAAAAAGTAAAATTTTAGACAAAAAAAAAAAATTTTTGAATACATTAAAATTTTAATTTGAAAATTTTTTGGGCCCCAAAATTTTTAAAAATTTTTCTAAACAAAACTTCCCAGGATAAAAAAAAGACATTTTTGGGTTGAATTTAAAAATGACAAAAAAAAGGTCAAAAACCTTTTTGCAAGTTTTGAAAAAAACAATTCCGTCAGAAAGTAAGCCGAAAAAAAAATTTATTTTTCTTTTTCAAAAACCAAATCAATTTTCATTGAAAAAAATTTTTGAGTATTTTGTTTCCAAAAAATTCATTTATCTAGGTGGAAAGACGGTTTTTTACGATCACTTGCCCTCTTTTTCGCGAAAAAAATATTATTAAAATTTTCCACTGAACGTTTTTAATTTATGACATTAATTTCCTGGCTTAAAATGATATTGCAGGCTTCGGCCAAGTTTTCAATGCCGGAAAAAATGTTCATTTTTTAAAAAAATTTTCTTTATTTTAGAGCTTGAAAAAGACTTATCAACCCAAGGTTCCCTTGAAAGTATTCCAATATTTTTGGGGGAAACCCAAAAAAAAGGACTGAGCAATTTTTGGGAAAAAATTTATTAGGGGAAAAAACTGGTCTGGAAAAAAAAATTGGCTAGAATTTCGGGACCCTTTGAAAATGCATTTTTAAAAACCCATGAGCACATCAAGGCAAAAACAAAATTTGGAAAAAGATTTTTTGGGGGGCCAGAGGGAAACCCCCGGTTTTGTGGGTCAAGCTTTTAAAACACCCTTTTTGCCGCCAGGGGGCCCCCCCCCCGGGCCCCCTAGGCAGGTGGAAAAAGGGGTTCTTAAAAACCCCCTGCAGTGGGAAAACAGGTTTCCCTTTTTGAAACCATTCGAAGGAATTTAAAATTATTGCATTTCTCACTGATCTTGACCTGTTCACCCCTTTTAACATTTTCCCCAATTTTTTAGAAAAATTTAAAAAAACCCAAAATTCCAAAAAAAACGCTTATTGCGCAACCCGGGGGAAATCCCCCCCGAGCCCCGAGGGGGTCCCCTTTCCTCTAGATAAAAAAAATATTGTTTTTTTTTTTGTTTTAATGAAATATAGAGGAACGATTCAAAAAAACCCTTTTGAGGATTATAGATTAAATGTTTGAAAAGGTGGAGAAATTAGGTTTTCCCAAATATAACAGTTTCTAAAAAAAAAGAAAAAGAAAATTTAATTTTGGGATTAAATTGTTGAATAATATTAAAAATATTAAACCCATAATATACAGGTTTGTTTTAGAGGAAGTAAAATTTTAAACTGATTTTTGGGGTTTATATGCAGAAACACATATTTAAGGGGTTTTAAAATAAAAAACTTGTAGATATGGTTTTTTTACCAATATTCATTTAACAAAAAAAAATGTTCTTTTACTGGTAGACGGTTTTTTTAAAACCGTAAATCTCACTTGGGTTTTTCCTACCAGCCCGGGGCTAAAAAGGGGATCCCCAAACCATTTTTTTTTTTCTTGCTTCTTTTCACGGCTGAAACCCCGGGAACCGCCCAGGGCATGGCTCAAAGCCCCTGCGCCCGAACAAAAAAGCATTACTAGAACAGTTACATCCGGGGCGTGTAGCAATCCTCGGACTGTCGAAGGGGGTTTTTAGAGCGGGAAAACCCTGCAAGGAAAGTGCTGTGTTTCCCAATGCAAAAAACTCTAAATTTTAAAAAAAATTTCTATTTTTTTGTTTGTTTTTATTTGAGCGAAGGCCAAATTACAGTTGCCTTAATTTTTTTTAAATTAACAAATTCCCCCAAATTTAAAATTCCTTTGCCCGGTTTTTAGAAATTTTTTAAATTTATTTTTTTTAAAAAATAATTTTTATTAAAATTTATTTTTAATTAAAATTAAAATTTTAAAAACTTTTTATTTAAAATTATAATTATTTTTATTTTTATTATAAATTTAGAGTTTTTATTTTTTCCCCAAAGCCCACCGCGGGGTTTTTAATGCCTGGCCCCAATCCTTAAAAAATTTTAAAAAAGGCCCGGGAGAAAGAGAGGGGAGGGGTGATTAAAGCCCATTTTAAAAATTTTTAAATTTGTCTTTTTATCATTAAAAAGTTGTCAGGGGTTTTTGAGAACACGTATTTGACTATATTTTCAAGAGGTGCGGGCTTTTAATTAATTTGAATTAACCATGGTCAATAATTTTTCGGGGAGACTAAACATCCTTTTTATTTTTATTCATTGATAGGTAATGAATTAAACGAATTTGGGAAATTAAATTTTTGGGGGATGAAAAAAGTTTGCCCCCCATAGGCTTAATTTGATAGGTTAAGAAACCAAATGGAAGGGGTATAGTTTTTTTAAAAAATTTTTTTTCCCCAAGAAATTTTTTTTATTGGGGTTTAAGGTTTTTGAAAGAGAAATTAATAGAAAACTTAAGAATATTAATAAGTTGAAATGACAAACCATAAAATCATATTCATTGGGGAAAAGAAAAGTGAATTTTTTAAATTTTAAATTTTTAAAATTTAATAATTTAATAATTCTTGATGAATTTATATTTTTTAAATTTTTTTTCCATTTTTCAGACTTGTTTTAATTTTGAAAAGTTTAATTTATGAGAAAAATTGGAATGTAACCCACACACCAAATTTCCTTTACATTCTACACTAGCACTTATTTTTTCCATGTTTTTATTCCTTTTTAGTCACTTTTTATTAAACCCACAAACAGACCTTGTACCGGACGGGTGAAAAAAATGCAGGCCCCTAAAAATTTGATTGAAGAATGTTTTTGGGGTTTTTGGGGACTGATTGAACCCCAAAGTAGATTAAATATGAAAATAACTAGATTTGGGGCCCCCCCCCCGGGAAGGCGCCCTTAAGGGCCTTGAAAGTGGGAAAAATTTCAAAATTTATTTTAAAATTCAAGAAATAAATTATAAAAGACTTGAGGTGAAATTAAAAAAATTTCAAAACAAATTTAAAAAAACAATAAAAAAGAGGGGTAATTTCCCTTTTAAACACTATACATTCAAATTTTTCCACCCCAAAATTAAAAATATTGAGCTCAAAATTAGAACAACAATAATGGATAAAAAAAATTTAAAAAAATAAATTACAAAAATTATTAAATTATTATTTAAATTTTTAAAATTAATTTTTAAAAAAAACACTTTTTTTTACGTGGCGTCGGTTTTTTTCCCCGCCGGGGTTGGTGACCGGGAAAAAAGTTTTTTAAGTTTGAAACATTCAATGATTTCCTTTTATCTTTCCAATTGTCATCAATTCTAACCATTGAATTTACATTAGATTTGCAAGGGGAAAATAGAACCCCCCAACCATAATTTTGTTTCCCATTTGGCGTATCTGAACGGGTTGAAAAAAAAAACCCTTTTAAAACCCCACCAAAACCAAATTTTTTTTAAAAAAAAAAACGCAAAAAATGAAAACTAAAATATTTGGCCCTTTGGTTTAAAATCCGTTTTTATCTAAACGTCCAAAAGCTGCCCCCTTTTAAACCCCTTTGCCGGGATTTTTTGTTTTTGATGAAGAAGAATCTTATCGTTTTTTAAGAGATACCTTTTTTATAGGCCCCCCTTTTTAAAGGGTTTAAACTAGAAAACCCAGAAAAAAAAATCACATTTTTAAATTTTTAAAATCCCCAATGTTTGTAACTGTTTTTTTTAAAAAAATAATACTTTTAAAAAATAATAAAAAAACAAAAAATTTTTTTGGGGTTGGGGTTTAATTTTAAAAATATAGGTAAATTTTCAAGTTAAAAACCCCCAAGAAAATTCAAAAAAAATTTTCATTATGTTTGGAATAACAATTTACAAAAATGTTTTAATTAAATACAAAAAAATTTTAAAAAAAGAAAAATAAACAAAAAAAAAAAATTAAAAAAAATTGGTTTTTTTAATTTTTTTTTTTGGAGGAGGCTCCCCGGGTTTTCCCCGGATAGGTGTCCAAGGGGGCCGGGGATGGGGGGGAATTGCTTTCTTTTTTAAATTTCATTTTATTCAAAGAGAAAAAATTTTATTTTAAAAGAAGTATAATTTTACGATATTAACCCCTGGGGTCACCCATTTTGCCGGGGGGTCTCCCTGGGGAAATTTTTTAAGATAAAAAAAAAAAAAAATTTTTTTGAGCCCGAGCCCGCGGGGGCCACTAAAATTTTGGGCCCCATTGGGGGAAAATTTTTTTTTTAAAATGGAGTTTTAAATTTATTCCCCTTTTGTTTTTGTTTTGTTTGAAAAATTTGGTTTTGAAATTCAAGAAATCGCAATTTTAGTGAAAAAAAAATAATTTTTTGGTTTTTATTATAAATTTTTAAAATTGAAAAAATTTAATCAATTTTTAGTTGGGGCCCCGGCAACGAAAACCCCCCTTTTTTGGAAAATGAATTTAGACTTTTTTTTTTTTTGGAAGTTTTTAAAATTTGAAAAAATTAAAGAACCCAATTTTAAAAAAAAAATTTCCTTTTAAATTTAGTTTTTTAATTTTCAGGACCCATGTTAACATTTTTGGGAAAAATTTGTTTTATGTTTTCTAAAATATTGATTAAAATTAATTTTGTTTAAAATAAAAAATTATTTTTCTCTAATTTTAATTAATATTTTACTAAATTTAAAAATTTATGGTTTTTAATTTTAAATTTTTGAAATTTTTTGTTAATTTTTAACTAAAAAAATTGAAGTGTAAATATTTATTAGGTTAACTAAAACCATGACCAGTTTTTTAACTTTAACTTCTTCAAAATTTTTGCGGGGGGGAACTTTTTCAATCTCTGTTGCTATGGAAAAGAAAAAACCCAAATTTAAAAAAATTTTTCTTCCTGAAAAAAATCTTTTCAAAAAATTTTGATTTTTCGAGAAAGAAATTTTTGGCCCCAAAATAAAACTTATTGAAAAATATTGTTTTTTTTCATTAATTGAAAAAAATTTTCAAATATTTGTGCCCCCTTTAGAATGTTTACCAACAAAAAATAGTTAAATTTTAAAAAAACCCCAAATTATAATAAAAGTTCAACAAAAAAAAAATTTCCCCTTTCAAATGAAAAATTCAAAAAATAATTTTTTAAAATCCCAAGGGGAACTTTGGAATTACAAACCCTTCCCCAGAAAATTTTTGATTAAATTAAATTTTAAACTAAAAAATTTTACCATAAATTTTTCATTATTTAATTAGGAAATTTTTCAGAAAAAAATAGATTTTTACTTTCTGTTTTTCATTTTTAAAAAAATTTTCTGGGGTTAACCTGAAAAAATTTTGGGCAAAACCCCCAACCCCCATTTTTTTAAAAAAAAAATTTTTGACCCGGAATAATTTTTAAAATTAAAAATCCCATCTAAACACTTTTTTTAAATGTTTTTTTAAATGGGCTAAACCTTACGGGTTAAACAATAACCCAAAAAATTGGCTTTGTTTCCCCTTTTCCCCTGGGGGGGAAAAGGGCCCAACGATAAAACCAGACTTTCAGTTTAGCAAAGCTTCACACAACAAAAAAATCCTTTTGCTTTCCAAAAAAAACCCTTTTCCCCTTTGTTGAAAGGTATTGAAAAATATTTACTTTAAACCCCATTAAAAAATTTAAATTTTAAATTTTAAATTAAATTTTTTTAAAAATTTAAAAGAAATAAAACCCCCTTTAAAAATTTTAAATTTATAAAACTTATCTTTTGGGGGGGGAATTCACAATTTTTCAAAATTTATTGGGGAAATTGGAAAAAAAATTTTTTTGAAAATTTGGGAAACATTTTAAAAATTCCCATTACAAACAAAAAAATTAAAATTGTCAAAAATACGTTTTTCACCCCCACTAAAATTTAAATTAATCAAAATGATAAAAAAAATAAAGAAAACTTTATTTTTAAAATGGGAAAAGCCGGGGATTCCGGCTTTTTAAAAGAAAATTTTTTCATGAAAAAAACCCTGCCAGCAAATGGCATTTTAAAATTTTTGGCCTTCAAAAAAAGGGCTTACATTTTCCCCAAAACCCAAAAATAGGAGCCCCTTTAAAATTGTTGAAACGGGTTCAAAAAGGCCCTACTTTTGGGAATTCTATAATCTGGAAAAGTAAAACTTTTTTTTTTTCCGTAAACCCCCGGCAAAAGTAAAAAGAATTTAACCCGGTTTTAAGGGTTATGGAAAAACCAAAAATTTTTGCCAGCAAAAAATTTAAAAATTTTATTAAACTGATTTTTCCAAAAATTTTGTTATTGGGAAATTTTTAATCGGTAAGGTTTGAAACTCATTATTTGGAACCCCCGTAATCCAGGAAAAATTGAAAAAAACCCCAAAAAAGTTTTCCTATTTTTGGATTACTAACGGATAAAAACCCGTTTAAAATTTAAACCGGGAGGCTCATTGATTAAAAGCATAAAGCAATCTTCTGAGCCCCCGTTTTTAAAAACCAAAGGGGGAAATTCCAAATTTTAAAATTTGGGAATAAATAACTATACCCAGATATTTGGGTTTTGGGGTTACTTTTTCTTTTTCACAGTTGCACGTGGTTGAAGGGGTCTCCAAGAGGAAGTTTCATGACTCGGGGACCTTTTTTGTTGATTAGGGGTTAAAATTGGGCATGTACTTGGACTTATCTTTTTACAGTCAAACAGTTGTGGTCAAACCAGTTTTTTTACCCTTTTGGGGTTGGTTGTAGCTTTTTGAACACCTCATCCCACTGTTTCCCCGGGGAAAAAACCCCGCTGTGTCATCAGCAAATAAAAAAATGTTGATGTTATCAGCGGTAGGTTATTAACAAGATCAAAAAGAGAAGGGGCCCTAGAGTATTTCCCCTGAACAACCCGTAAATCAACCTTTTCCCAGGCCACTCAAAATTATTATTAATTTGGACATATTAAAACCCGGGCCCGGGAGATAGCTTTTGAACCACTGGGGGGAGGTCTTTTTTAAACCTATCTTTTCCCAGTTTTATCATGATTTTCTCCTATCAACGGAATCAAAGGCTTTGCCAAATAAGATAAGTTTTTATAATTTATTCTTCATTTTAAATTTTTTTAGTAATATGTTAGATAGGCAAAAAACGCGTCTGAAAAATTTTTTAAAATTTTTTAAAACCAAGGATGTAGATAAAATATTATACTTGGCCAAAATTGCATTAATTGGTTTTTCACACCCTTTAGTATTTTTGAAACTATTGCCAGAAGAGGGATTGGACGGTAATTTTTGTAATTGGTTTTGGGGCCAGATTTGTAGATGGGGAAACTTTGGGAGATTTTGAGTACATCTGGAAATTTACCTGTTAGTAAAACCCAAAATTTTATTAAAATTAAAAGGGTGAGAGTGAAATGTTTTCTTTAATAACTCTTGCAGGAATAGGGCCCGGACCGGGTTTTGGTTTTTCATGTTGCCAATCACCTCCCCGGAGTTCTTCTTGTGTGACACATTGAAGCCTAAACTAGACTAAGTTGATTTTAAATTTGTTTACTTCTGGTCACCCTTTGGGAGTAATACTATCACCCAAAACTCCTCCCCACAGGGGGAAAGAATTTGTTAAGCCATTACTAACATCTGAAACACTCTGTTGTCCTGTGGGTAGCCCATTCGTAAAAAATTTTGGGGAAAAGAATTTTTTTGACTAGGTTTTTCCAGATATTTCTTTTACTGTTGACCAAAATTTTTTTTGGGTTTTGTGGGGCCTCATCTTTTTTTTTTTTATAATAGTTGTTTTTTTGCAAGTTTAATCAAAGAGGGGAGTCTATTCCTATATCGCAAAATTCTTTTTTTGTTTGATACAGAAGGGTTGTCTATTAAATTTTTATTTTGGTTTGTCATTTCCGATAGATTAAATTTGACCAATGCTGACCCAAATGGCTTAATTTAGTATATTAAGCTGTGACCGGGAACTCTTTAGTGTTTTTTTAATAGTTTTCTGGATAGTTTCAGTAAAACAGGCGTGTTGCCCGTTAACGCCCGTTTTTCTAGTAATCGAGTCCCAGTTCTGCAATGAAAGAGAATTTTAAATTGCCAATCAACCTTGGAAAAAAAGCTCATCCTTATTTGGGTATTTTGTTTTCTTATTAGACAGTATATTTCATACAGCGAGTGGTTTTGACAGCCGTTTGAATTTGTTGAGAGGCTTGAAAGGATTTGGGGAATCTTTTTAAAATAGTGGTCTTTCAAGTACCCCTTTTGGCCCAGTCACCTTTCATACAAGCTGTCAGTCCTACTTCATTCAATACATCAATGTATTTTTTCCCCCAACAAACCCCAACACCCAAAATGTTACAATTTAAATTTTGAAAATTTTCAATCCTTATTTGTTAATGAATTAAGATGATTTTCAAGAGCCAACAGGGAAACTAGGGAAGCTGGGGGTTTGGGCTCCCATGGGCAGCAAGAAGGACAGGGGGTTTCCCCCCAGTCAAAATTTTAGACAGACAGGTAAACCGCCCAAAATTGGGGCTTTATTACAACATGTTACTGTAGATAAACATTATATATTATAGATATCCCATCCACCGAATAAGGCTATTGTAAGATCTGAAGCTTATACCCTGGGAAATTTTCCCAAAAGAGCCGTCATTGGGGGCCATGCCTCTGTCAGTACAATGCAGCTAAAACGATGTTTACTAATTTAATGGATATTGTCAGCATAAATGTGGATTTAAATTTTGGGAAACAGAAAATATAACTTTCAACTCTTTTATAATTGAATCTGCTGGTTTTTTTTGAAAGCTTAACTAACTCAATCCATTTAGAAAACATATCAATTAAAACTAAATAATCAGAATTTGCATAAGTCATGATGTCACAAGCTACAGTTTCAAAGGGAAATTTTGGTTGTTCCCCCAAGATACATGGGTTTTTTTTAAAATTGTTTCTTTTAGGGAAATTTTTTTCAAAATTACAATTTCCAATAAAATTTTCTATGTTTAAAAATTTATGTTACACCAACAGGGCCAGGGCAGACGGGTTTTCTCGGGTCATTTGTCCGGGGCCCGGGACCATAAATTGTTGGCAGGGCCCTGGAAAAAATTTGATTAAATTTTTTTTTTAAACAATCATACAAGTTCATAATAATTAGCCCATGAAAATTATCTTTTTTTTAACTAGAATTGAGTTAGACTTGATTTCTTTAACTACTTTTAAACCCTTAATTGTTTCAAAAATAACATAAATTTCTAAAAAATGGAATTTTCCAAAAACCCCCATAAAAGAAAGTAAAAAAAATTCCTATTTATTCGGCCGTTATCCGTCCTGAGTGGTGTTTTGGAGCCCGGGCCCATGAGCCAGGCCCAGAAAGAAAATTTTTTTTCCCGGTTTGTAGTTGTTATTAAATTAAAATAGTTTTTCCCAAAAGAGGGGACCCCGGGGGTTTGGGGAAAGGGTTTCCCGCTTTGGGCAATATCTGTTCAAGAATTATAAACGTGGTTTTAATTTTAGATCAAATTGTTTCCTACAATTTGGGTCAAATTTATAACTCCTTTAACCAACATTGACTAAGCCAGAGTCATTTTTCCATCCTGCCAGAGGGTCCCCAAAACCCTACTAACCAGGGCTTGATTTTTGGGGGGCCATGGAGCCAGCTCCCAACCCTTTTTTTCAAGAAAAAAATTAGAAACAACAATAATTTTTAATGTTTGGTTTTTTTTTTTAATGTTATTTTCATCTAATTAACTTTAAAATGTTTTATAACTTTGTATTTAATTAGAACATAATATTGTAAAGAGTTGTTATTCCAACATAATGAAAAATTTTTTTTAATCATGTTTTATTCTTTTAACCGGGGTATTTTAAAATTTTAGGAAAATTTAGGCCTATGTAGATTGTACAGTTTTGAAATGGGGAAAACCATGCCTGGTCCAAAAAGCTTTTTCATTTTTATTCATTTTTAAAATTGTATTATTAGTTTTTAAAAAAAAGTTACACAACATTGCCCAGATTTGCTAAAAACGCTTCAATTCAAATCAAGGATTTTTTTAAAATTTTTTGAGGGTTTACCCCCTTTAACCCTTTTAAAAAAAGGACCTATAAAACATAAATTTTAAACATTCCCATATAAAGCAATGAAATGATTCATTCATTCATCACCAGAACTAAAAAAACCACTGAACCAATGCGCCCCAAAATTTGGCAGGATGTTCAGTTGGGACGTTTAGATGCGCGCTAAAAAAGGATTTTAAAAAAATTTTCAAGGATACGCCAAATATTTTAGTTTTTCTATAGTTTTTCAAAAGTTTTCTTCATTTTTTTGAGAACCAATCGGGAGAAAATGTTTATATTTGGTAGGTTTTAGATAAGGTTTAAAAAGTTGTGTTTAAAATATTTTTTTTAATCCGTTCAAGATTACGCCAGTAATCAGGTTTTCAAAATTGTGGGTGTGTTTCGGGTTGGTTTTTCTTCCGCCTTGATACGACCAACCTTTAAATGTAAATTCAATGGTTCAGGGGAATTTTAAAAAATAATTTTGGGAAAATCAAATTTAATCCCTTGAATCAAGTTTCAAACCATATAAAAAATACTTCCCCCGGAAAATTCCCAAGCAGTGGAAAAAAATAAACACCCCCGCAAACCCCCCCGGGGGGTGGGGGGGGGCTTTGAGGGGAAATTAAAAAAGTAATTGGCTGTAGAAAAAATGATTTTTTTAAAATTGAATTTTCAAAATTAATAATAATTTAATAATTTTGATGAATTTATATTTTTAAATCTTTTTTTTCCATTATTCAGACTTGTTTTTAATTTTTACTCAATAGTTTTAATTTTTGTGGGGAAAAAATTTTGAATAAAAAAAAGTGATTGAGGGTTAATTTCATAAAACCCCTTTTATTAAATTTTTTAAAAGTTTTGAGAATTTATTGTTAATTTTCCTCCAACAAGTCTTTTATAATTTATTTCATGAATATATGAATACAATTTTTACAGATTTTTCCCATTTTTAAGGCCCCGAGTAGGCAAAGCGCCCCCCATCCTATTTGATTTAAGGGGCCCCTTAAAACTGAGATTATTTTTCAAAAATTAATCTACTTTTTTGGGGGCCTTTAAATCTAGTGCCCAGAAAATGAGGCCAAACATTTTCAGATCTAATTTAAATTTCATTTTTATCATCGTCGTGATCACTGGTCCCACAAGGATCTGCTTGTAGGGTTGTGAATATTGAAGTGACTATAGGGAAAAATAAAGCACCGTAGAGAATAAGTGGAGGTGGAATGGGGAAAAGGGACTGTAAGGGAGAGTGTGTAGGTATTACTATTCACAATTTTTCTCATTTCCCAAAATTTAAACTATTGGCTACAAAATTAGAACAAGTTGGGAAAAATGGATAAAAAAATTTAAAAAAATAAATTCATCAGAGAATTATTAAATTATTATTAATTTTGAAAATTAAATTTTTAAAAAAAATTTATTTTTTTAAAAATTTTCACACTAAAATTTTTAGGTTTGTCAAAACATTAAATTTAATCAAGTTTACTTGCAAATTAACACCAGAAATAAAATTTTTATCTTCTAAAAATTTTCCTTGAAAGGTTCAATTAAAATTTGATTCATAAATTATCAAAATTAAAACTTAGGAAACTTTTTTATTATTAAAATTTAACAACAAAATAAATAACAAGACTAAAAATTTAATAAAGTTTTAAATCTCTACGATTAAAATTTTGACTGGTTTTAATTAAATTAATTAGTTCCTGAAAAATAGTCAAGACATTTTAAAAATTCCAACCTTTTGGCAAAAGAAGATTATTTGGGTGGGACTGATCCACCCCCTTTATCTCGATTTTAGTAAAAAGTAAACAACATCCGAGCATGACATTGATCAATGTTTGACCAAAATTTCTAGCTTTTGTAAAATTACTGCTAAAAAAAATTTTTTTTGAGTAAAGTAAATTGAAATATAAAATTAAAAAAGATTTATAAAAATCAAAATAACCTGCTGCAGCTCTGGAAGCTAGAAAGCCAAATTAAACTTTTTGGGTTTAAATTGTCAAAAATAAAATTCAACAATCTTTTTAAAAACCCTTGTAAAATTAAAAAAATGCATAGGTTGTGCAATTTTGTAAGTAGATTGTAAATTTGAAATTGTTTTCAGAAACCCAGGTCAAACTTGTGGAATGTCAACCCCTCAAGAAAACTTAATTCAAAATAGTCTACCATGCCTCGGCTTTGTAGCTAGCAGTAAACAGTTAATTTTTTTTCAGCGTACCAGGGTAAACAACGTCGGAAATGTTTTAAAACCCACAAACTTTAAAAAATTTTAAAGCAAAATGAAAAAATGGTTGCTGACCGCTTGGCAGCCCCTAAAGGCAGCCGAACAAAAAAAAAGGGGAACCTTTGACTTTTTAACAGTAAAAAGAAATTTTTTTGAAAAAAAAATTTATAAAAAGACCATAGTTTTTAAATTTTTTCAAAAACCCCTTAAACAAGTTTTTAAAAAAAAACCCCAAAAATTTTTTAAAATTTCTTTTTGTAACCTAAAATAAAATTATGGGTTGTAAATTTTTTAACCTTTTACCAAAAAATTTTTGGTAAACTTGATTTTTTTTTTTAAGGTAAAAATTTAAGAAGTAATTTTCCAAACCTTAAAAAATTTTTCAAATAAAAAGAAACTATTGGGGTCACTTTCTTGTAGACTTAACCCCCAAAACAAAAACAAGGTAACAAATTTTTTTCTACCAAAAAAAAGGGGAAAGGTGGGGGGTCCTTAGTTCGGTCCCAAAACCTTACCCTTTTTTTTTTTGTTTTTTTTCAATTTTTTAAAAAAATTAAAAATAAATTAAAAGGGTTCATTAGGTTGAAAAAAATTTAAATTTTTAAATAATTTGACAAAAAATTTTTTTCCATTTTTCCAAAAAAATTTTGAGGGGCAAAAGCTTTTTCCATTTCCACTGTTATTTTTTGGGGCCCCCCGGGCTCAAAGGGGAGGGGGTTTTTTTTTAATAAACGCATGGGGGGCCCCGGGGCTTTTTCCCGGGCCCTTTTTTTTGGAGGGCCCTTCAAAAAAAAAAACTTTTCACAAGATTTTTTTTTTTCATCCTGTTACCGGACTTTTAAAAAATTTTTCAAAGATTCTTGTTTCAAAGTCTAAATTTGTTTTCCAGATAAACAATTGAATCTTCTACACTAATAACTTTTTTGAAATCATAATAAAATTTTGTTTTTGGGTTTTTATTTTGTTCGGGAATTTTCCCCCCATTTTGAAAATTTTGGGATCAAACATTTAAAGAGGGATCCTTGCTGGTCTCTGACGGGAAGTCTTGATTTAAAACACTGAAATATTAAAGGGAAAAATTACTTCTTTTTTGGGATGAATATTACATTTCTGTAAGCATTTAAAACAAGCTTGGTTGAGAACCTGCAATATGCATTTTAGAGCCAGGTAGATTTTGGGACATAAAATGCTTAAATTTTTTCAGCTTGGTCAAATTTTTTTAACAGGGGAGGGAAATTTTTTAATAATATTTTTTTTCATGACTGAAACAAGAGGCAAGTGATCAGAAGCACAACAGTCTTCCTACCATAGTTTAAATTTTAAAATTTTTTTTACAGGCAAACAGAATCCCTTAAAAATTCTTTTTAAATTTTGGGGACCATAATTTGGATTTCAGTTTCAGAGAGAGCTTTGGGGAAGAAGTATACGGGTTTCTTTTTTTGAACAATACACAACCAATTCCATTTTTTGTTGGCATCAGTTTGAATTTGAAATGTTTTTGGGGTCAAAGACTTGTAAAACAGGAGCCTGTGTTATTATTCTTTTAGTTTTGTCTACTTTTTTGTGTGTGCATTCAACCATACAAAGACTGAATTTTTTTTTGGAGCTGCCTAAAAGGGGAGAAGAAAATTTGAAAAATTTTGGAATAAAGGATTAAAAAATTTTATGAGGCCAAAAATCTTTGAAATTTCCCAACCCCTTTTTTTAAATGTCATAATCAAAAACCTTTTTATTGTATCTTCATCAGGCCCATAGTACCATTGGAAAAATGTGCCCCAAAGTGAACCTCATGAAGCATATATTAAATTTTTTTCAGGTTAAATTTGATATTACATTCTCTAGCCTTAGGGCAATATTTGGGAAATAATATGTCATCAACTTCTTTTTGAGATTCCCAGATATTAGAATGTCATCAATGTATATGAATACTCCTTTAATGTCATGGAATATCTGATAAATTCTTGAAACACTTCTAAGCAATTTTTTAGCCCAAAAGGGGGCCATTAATTTTAAAGGGGCCCAAACATAGTAGAGAATGTGAAAATTAAATTTTCTTTCATCAAGGGGTATGCCAAAAAGAATTTTTTTAAGGGGTCCAAGAACAGAAGAATTTAGCATTTTTTCATCTTATTTTAAAAAACCCTTTCCGAGTGGGAATCCCAAAGGGGGATTTTTAAATTATTGCATCATTCAGTTTTTTCAAGTTCATGTTTTATTTTTTTTTCTTAAATTTTTAAATTTGGGAAACCCCTGTGAGGGGGAAATGGATGAGGGTTCACTCCCCGCTTTGAGAAAAATTTTTATGGTTTGTCTATTTTCCAAAAAATTTCAAAACATCATTAAACTCACTTGTAATATTTAAATTTGGAAATGACTTGAACTTACTGTTGATTCTGCAATTTGTTTGGGACCAGGTTATACTTTGTGCAGCAGTCTCTACTAGAGAATAGGGAATGACATTCCATTGCCAGCAAATGAAAATTTTCGTGTCCGTTTGTCCCATTTACTTTGAAATTGTCAATAAACTATGAAGTCCACTTTTGGTGTGCATTCCATTCCAGCTTTTCAAGGTGGGATCCACTTGGTGTAGTTTTCACTTTTCAGGGAGTTACCTTTTCTTGTGTCTCTTGAAGATTGGATTTGGTAGAATGTTGATGCTAAAAAGCCGGGGTTGAGTTTGAAGTTGATGTCCATCTCATCCTCAACCCTGACTGATTGGAACCATGCCTTTGATTGAATTGATGTAGAATTACCTTAGCAAGCCACAAAAATAATCAGGTACATCATCTTCTTGTGTGTCAATAGAGTGTACTTTTGTGTAGTTGATCACTAGGGTTTGATTGTTTTACACATTTTAGCAAAATGATTTTTTGTTCTCGCATTTGGCACAAGTCTTATTTGTAAGTTGGGCATTGTCCACGTTATGATTGTAGCCACATCTATTACAGTTTATCAAATTTTGAGCATTTGATAGTAACTGACCAGTTTGTTGACAGTTCATTTTCTTGTTTTTCATATTACTAGAGTGAACAATTTCTAGGTTAGGTTTAGCTGTAGATAAAATCTCTTTCACTTGTTTAGATGAAATATCAGCAAGCCTCAAAGTTTGCACAACGTCATTTAACGTGGGATTGCCTTCCTTTATAAGTTTTGTTTTAATTTTGTCATTTTTTGAACCAAAAACTAACTTGTCACAAAGCATTTTGTCGATGTTTATTAATTCACAGTCTTGTATCAGTACTTTAACTTGGGTAAAAAATGAAGCAAAGTCCTCACCTTTTTTTGTTTCCTTTCATAAAATAGAAATCTAGCATGCAGTACCTATATTTTTCTTCAGGTTGCAATAGTTTTTGAAACGATCTAGCACTTCTTGTACTTTTCATCACAAATCGTATTGTACATAATCAGTGCTTCTTCCCCTATAAGATTAAGGAGGAGAGCTATTTTTCTTTCTTCACTGGTTTTGTCAAGTCCGGAGGCTAAAAGATAAAATGATTAAATGATAAAATGAAAAGAGAAAGATTAAATAATTGTTCAAATGCTTTCCAGTTCGAACTGAGATTACCATCAAGGCACAACTTTGCTGGGACATTACAAGCCGCCGCCATCTTATCTAGGTTGTAGAGGTATCTCACAAAGAATTCATAGTTGAACACATTCACTCAAAACTCAAATAGATAACTTAATACTCGATTAGAAAATAACAACATTAGTTGACAATAACATGTTTAGTGTCTCTCAAATAAATAACACATTATTAGAAACAATCCATTAGTTTTTATTTTACATTCCATAGTTCAAGTTAACCATTACAATTTCAATATCCAGTCTTGTGCGCCCTCTCTAGTCTAATACAGTATAGCCAACATAATCATGAATTCATAATAATATAAAAAACACAATTATAATATAAGTTCTAACAATAATTATTATATAACAGAAAGAGAACACCAACTTACCAAGGACAAAAGTCTACAGTGAAATTTTTACAATTTTTTAGTCAGATTGAGCTGAATATTGTGCATAAGGCAAATTTTACACAATGATTATTATATCACTCATTAATTTAATTATGAATCTTGCTTGGAATATATGGAATGATTGTGTTGTCTCCATCACAATATACTCACATATATGAGTAAAAACACATTATATGAGAGTATAGCCTAAATATACAATAATATGAAAGTCCAGGGATATTTTTGCATTATCTAATTTTTGAAGTTAGGTATTGATTTCTTCCCTTCCAGAATTTTTATACTGGCTTTCCATATTCTTTTTTTCTAAATTGGAGAATTTAGAAAGAAGAGGTTTAATAAATAAACTATTGTAATTATTCATACATTTGCTCTGCAATTACATTTCTCAAATGCTCATGATAAATTTGGTTGTGTCTTCCTTAGTTGGTTGGCTATAAATAATAGATGTGAGTAATTTAGTTTTATTTTGTCCATAATGTGGTTACAAGAACCACAAAGACACGCCAAAAGTAACAAATATTTACCGTTAGTCAAAGAAAAGTAAGAAAATGAAACAGATAAGCTAGTAAAAGCTACTCGCAATGAAAAAATATACGGACAAGAATTTATTTCAATAAAATAATTCATACAATCTCAATACAACACTTCAAAAAGAAAATCTTAAAATATTTGACAGACAAAACATATTATTTGGTTGAAGAATTTTTAGATGAATGACATTTTTCAACTGTTCCCCTTACTTGGATACTATTTGACACAGGGTACTAGATCGAGGTTAATCAAATTCTAATGCTGCGTTTACAGCAGAATGTTAATAACTTTTTTGAATAACATATTATTATAATTATAGACTTATATATCATATAAACTTATTATACAAAAGTTATCAACATTCTGGTGTAAACCTGGCATATAACCTGAAGCTTTATAATAGTTACTAAACATCTTCTTTATTGCCTTATATATATTTTTTTATTATTTTCTTCATTTTCTATGATTCATTTATTTATTCTGCGACTGTGTATATTTCAATTTGTTTGTATTAAATTTGATGTTGGGGAATTTTTGGGTTATACAAAAATTTTTTCATAAGAAAATTTTTAGAAAATGAAATGCAAATAAAGGGTTGAAAAATTTTTTTTGATTAAAATTCTTTTTTTCCCCTCCTTTAAAAAAAAAATGAAAAAAAAAAAAATATTTTTAATCGGGGAAAGGCATTTTCCATTTATAGAAAAAGGGTCAGATCTTTAAAAATTTTTCGGTTTTTAAAGAGGTTTATTTTTGAAAAAAAAAATGGGGACTTTCTTTTTTTTCAAGTTAAATCTGTTAAAACTGGTTAAAAACCGAAAAGTTTTTGTAAAAAATTTTTTTTGTTAAAAAAAATTTAAAACCAAAAAAAAACAATCCCCATTTATTTTAAAATTTTGAAAGGTATTTTTTTTAAAGAATTTTAAATAAACAAAGTTAAATCTATAATTAAAAGATGACCTTTTAAAAAATTTTCTTACATTCAAATCTAAATTTAAATTTGAGTGCCCCAAATGCAGTGAAACCCCCATTAAATTAAATTTTGCAAACCAAGGGGAAATTATTTTAATTTTTAAAAACAAAAATCCACCAATTAAATTGTATAAATTTTCTCTACAATGTGAAAAACATTCAAATTATTGGATTAATAGAAATTTTTCATTCAATTTAATAAAATTCCTTAGACTAAATGTTTTTAATATTGAATCCCAATTTTTAAATACTGCATTCATCTTTTTAAAAAATTTCAAGAATAAAAAAGCTTAAATCTTGTTTAAAAGGCATTCCAACTTTGATTTAAAAAATTTGGTTGCTTAATATTTTGTTTCATTTCAAAAAAACCCAATAAAAAGTTTTGATGGGGTAAAATGAAATTTCAGTTGCCTTAATTCTAGCTACCACAAAACCTTCAAATTTTTTAAGATAAACCTATAACATCGTAAGTTCCCCAACATTCAATTCAAAAAAGGAATAAGAATTTAAAAATTTTTGCTTTTCAAAAGGAAAGGAGAATAACAAATAGCCATTTTTTCAATCAACCAGCTAAACCCAAATTATTTTTTAATTTCACATTGGGTTCTTTAAAGTTTTGTTATAAATTAATGATTGTTTTAAAATTTTTAACTTAAATTTGGGTTTAATATTAATACCAAATATTTTTAATCGTTATTTTGTTTTTTCCCCAAAAAGGAACGTAAAAAAATAATGGGGGCCCCTTTTTACGGTCTTTCCCCTAAAAAATTTAAAATTAAATGATCGAAAAGATAAGGGTTGGGTAGTTAAAAAAATGATTTGTATACAAACTTTTCCTCAAAAACTGAAATAATTTTAAATTAAAAAATTTTTTTAAAATTTTCCTTAAAAAAAAATTTCTAAACTTTTAAAATTTTTTGTTTAGTTTTTTTCCCCCGGGGGATAAAAAAGTTTTTTAAAATTTTTTCCCTGAAAAAGGGTTAAATGCAATTTATATTTTTTCCCTATTTCCCCCAAAAAAAATAAATATACTTGGGGCCCTTTTAGTTTCAAAAAATTTGTTTCTTTAAATAAAAATTCATTTACGAAAAATGAAAATAAAATGGGAGGAAGGTTCCCCCTTTAAATTTTGTCAATTTTTTAAAATGTTAATTCCGAACAAAAACATAAAGGTATTATTTATTTAAAAAATTTTTTTTATTTTCCTTTTGGTCCTGTGCCCGGAATTGTCCTTGATTTTGTATTTTTTTTATTTCTATTTTTGCGAGTAGGCTATTTTAGATTGAAATTATTCTGGTCTTTTTCTTTTAAAAAAGATTTATCAACTAGTGATCTGCAACTGATGAAAAAAAAGATTGAAAAATTTTGATCAATTCCCAATTACGGTACCTACCCAATGGGGGCCCTTACCTACATTCGATAAATTTTAAAAATTTGGAATTATATTTTAAAACAAAAAATTATCTATCAAAAAAAACAATTAAACATTAAAATTTTTTAAATATTTATTCTTGATTCAGGCCAAAAGGAATTCCCAAAGGATTAAAAAGTTTTTCTTTGGAATAGGAGGTTTTTAGAATGCTTTTCATCTTACACATCAAGACCTTCCCGGTACCTAATTAAAGAAAATAAAAGGGATGGGGGGCGATTTATTGGGGATTGGCGGTTTTCTGAGTTTCAGAACTTTGCTTTCCTTGAACTCTAACATCCCTTTTTCATGGGTTTAGGAAAGTAATAATAATAGTTTAGAATTAATAGATAGTTAGGGGATGATAGGTTAATGTTTAAAATTTTAATTTTTTTGGGGCGGGAACTACAGTTTTCATTGA
This sequence comes from Sogatella furcifera, assembly GCA_017141385.1. Lineage (NCBI taxonomy): Eukaryota > Metazoa > Arthropoda > Insecta > Hemiptera > Delphacidae > Sogatella > Sogatella furcifera. The sequence continues at coordinate 14,383,238 of CM029556.1, forward strand.
TGTAAGTACCGTATCATACAAACATTAAAGGCTCAATATTTTTAAAATTTAATTAACTTTTAATAAACCCTTATTATGATTTATTAATGGACTAAGGGACTTTTTAAAATTAAATTGAGGTTGATGTTTAATATAATTAATAAAAAAACTCATTTAGTAGGAATTTAAAACATGCCCCTAAAAAAAAGATATTTGGGTCTCAGTTATATTCAACAGAACATTTAAATAGTGAAACATAATGATTCAGTAAAAAAATTTCAAAATCAAAAATTTTTTCCCCCAAATTCCAATTGGGGTTCCCAAGTTGTAACCCGGGTTTTCCAGTTTGTCCACCTCAATCTCCTTTTTTTTACTTTAAAAAGTGGACAATAAAAAAAGGCAGAAAAATGAAACCAAAAATTTTGGTGGA
>CM029556.1:14384146-14399184 GCA_017141385.1 Sogatella furcifera
TCAACAATTCCATTGAGAATTGTGGTCTGGAACTGGGTGTGAAGTTGGCCCAGACAAAAATTTGAAACTTCCAAATATGGTATTCAGAGACCTAAACAAACGTCAAATTTGTCAAAACAAACCTAAACTAACGCTAAACTAACGATCTAGACTATTTTCAACCAATTCTGTGGAAACTTCCGGGCTGGGGGAAGTTGGCCGGGAAATTTGAAGCTTCCAAATTTTGTATTCAGAATTCTAAACAAACGTCAAATTTATCAAAACAAACCTAAACTAACGCTAAACTAACGATCTAGACTATTTTCAACCAATTCTGTGGAAACTTCCGGGCTGGCGTGAAGTTGGCCCGGAAAATTTGAAACTTCTAAATTTGGTATTTAGAATTCTAAACAAACGTCAAATTTATCAAAACAAACCTAAACTAACGCTAAACTAACGATTCATAACATTTTCGTCGTCAGGGCTAACATCATCCGGGCCAACTTCACAGACGTAAAGATAAGAGCCGTCGCCTACCTACGCTATCTTTATTATACATGGACGGTGGAATATAAAATTTCATTTCATCTTATGTTGGGTAATGTGAAATTATCTCAATAAAGGTTCATAACGATTGTAGCTTAGTTCAAATATACTGTAGGCCTACCTATTTATTTCAGAATTGAAACTAATACTGTAGATAGAAAAGCAATAAGAAAAATAAATTCAGCTAAATTTAATTACTCTCACTGCAATAGACCAAGCAATTTTTTATGAAAATGGAAACATTTTTGCACCATCTTCTTAATCAATAATTTTGAGAGTTTTCCTCTTAATGAAAGAGTAGTCCTCTCTATGTTATTGAAGCAGAATTGGTGCATTGGTAATAAAGTTCTGGAATCAAGATGAATCCCTATGATGGTCTAATAATTTCAAGATATGGCTTAAACCCAGTGGCGGTTCCACTTTGAACCCACTTATACACCACATTATGTCAATGTATAACGCGAATATAATTTTTTAAGTAGCCTACATTGGAATATTCAATGATAAATAAAAATATAGCCTACTAATCTAATTATAAAATTGAAAGATGGAAATTATATTACATAATTAAAAAGATGAAGATGGTTTATAATAACCTTGAAAATAACCACTTTTATCTTATTGGAGTGCATATGCTTCAATTGTGCTCTCCAGGAAAAGAAAATATAATAACGTTTTCCTCCAATCGTATGTGGTTATTTGATTTTTCTGGAATAGAATAAGCTAGAACAAACAAACTGAAATGTAAAAGAAAATATATCTGAGAACATATCATGCTTCAGGGTACAACAGTAATGGTACAAAACTTATTGATGAAAACAAAAATGTACTGTAGGCTACCTATATATATAGCGTTTTATTGAAATGCCAGTAACCTATTGGAATGAGAACTAGTTTTTTTTCAAAGTAAAACTAGTTTCTTCCCATGAGTTTTCTTTTGGCAGACCCTAGGCGTGCAAGCGTATGTTGTGACTCTTCTCTGGTTCCATTGCGGACAACGAATGATTGGATGGAATTCGATTTCAACAGAAACCAATCCGAGTGACACAATAGTGGGGGAATTGGGCTGGCAAGTGTCGAGTAGTCCCGTCGAGTTGGACAATGGGAGATTCGATGCCTTTTCTCACTGTGCAGTACACACATTCAGATCAGTCGCCTGCTTCCACTTCATTTCAGCCAATCCATTCCATGTTCTGAGTCAAAGGTAAGTCTTTCCAGAGTGCGAACCTATGTATAGCTTAATCAAAACGTACCCAGGCTATTAACGATTCAATAATCTCAAAATATTTTATTGGCTCGAATAAAAATCTAATGATAATGTTTATAATAATCAATGAACATCAACTCACATAATGTAACTATATTTGTAATTTATTGTGAAAGAAGCATTATTAGATTTCTATATCTTTTCTCTTTATGAAATTTACGATCGATAAGAAAAACATACCTACGGATTTTATGGCACCACCAGTAAAATTAAAATTTGCTCGCTGGTGGGGTAATGCAATAGCATAATATTTTAACATTAACAAAATAGTATTTAGTGATTTTTTCTTTACTAAATAAATAATAGGCTAAAATAGTATCTATTGTAATATAATTCACACTTTTATCAGAGATGTTGTGCAACTTATCCATAATTTAGCTTGGTGAAAACATAGGTTGTCAGATCCACAGAGTTTATTTAAAAATCCACACTTAAGTTTAAATGTTCAGTTTTCCAATGATGATGATGATGCCCTGAACATTGGAACTCAAGTATGGATTTTTTAATAAATTTTTTGGATCTGACAACCTTGTTTTCACTCACCTAAATTATTGTAATCGAGTTGACTTAATTAAGTGAATAAAACGTAGAAAAGCAGTCAAGTGAATGGTTAGGCCTATCGAAATCAGCTACCGTACCATATTATTCAATTCTCCAATTATTCAACTTCAATGATTATAGTTATTTTCTACAATAGTTTAGCCATTTTTTGTTGAATTGATGGGTATTGTTTTTGATATGAGATGAACAAAAATCTGATTAAGTGAACAGTGCAGCAGAAAAGTTATGTTATTAGCAACACCATTATCAGTCCGTGTTTTAAATCAATATGTATCTATTTCTGTAAAATGATTAAATTAAATAAATTAAAGAATAACAATAAATAATTTATTCGCAACAGTTTTTCAATGACCCTATATTATTATTATATTACTACTATTAACATAGAGCAAGTTGTTGATTTGATTTTCATTGGAAATCGAGGTTTACAGCGAAATTTGATGGGAGATCGAATATAAAATTAATTCATGCATAATGTTGGCCAGAGTTCGTATTGAAAATGTTAATGAAGTGGAAATGGGAAAAGTAATTGGTTAAAAAGCCAGCATATGCAGATGAGTGGCTTGTCAGCAGCAACGGAATTTGCACAATGTGAATGATGGGAGATGATGGAAATGAGGATCATGATTGGGGTGGGTGCTACAGACGGGGGTGGATGGATGTTGACAACCTAGGTACTGCCTGCCAATCAATTTACTCGTGTCGTTTCACATCGGTTGCGATTTCCTACTCTGCTGATTGAGGTTTTCCATCTACGACTGTATTCCATGCATAATTATCGACAATTTCGCACTCAAATTTTTGGGTGACTGCTCAGTATTCATAGCTTGCAATTATTTCCGTTGTATGTAGAAAACCAAGCATACTACAGAGAGTATCAACACAATTATCAGGGGTCGACATTCGATCTTCATTCACAGCTACATTAGTACCGTACCGTACCAAGTTCTTCATTCGAATGATGAATTATTAAAAAAATATAGTGAACCTGTGAATTATTCATAATTCGAATCGGAAAATATGGGAATAATTAGAGAACATGATTATTGATCCATCATTGTCATAATTACTGAACTTCATAATTTTTGAATCTTATTTTCAATTATTTGGATTAGCCTATGGAAGAATTGGATAAATAACAATTTAAATCAGGTCTATCCATAGAAATAATTATATTGACGAGACAATATTTCCATAGAGCATCAAGAATCATCCTAACATCCATTTATAAAAAAAACAATAAATAATCAAGATCAATGATTATAGGCTATAAAAATAAATTTTTCTGAAAAAATTTAACATTTATTTATTCAATTTTCGTTCTTAAATGAGATTGGAATAGTCAAGGCTATAGCTTATGCCTGTTTCTCTTCACTCATACGATTAATGTGTAAGTTATTTCTAATTTAATAAATGAAAAAATAATTATTATGACGGTTGATATTCTCACTAAAGTTATATTGACCCAACTATTTATTGGTTTTCAAATAATAAACTGGTCATGAATTAAGAATGGGAGTATCCGGAGAAATTAAGATAATTTTGTATAAGTTATGGTGAGAGTACAATAGGACATCTTGAACCTTATCAGACTCCAATCTTGCCCATCATCACCCTCATGTGAGCATCACTGTCAGAAAAAAAGAAAAAAATCACTAACAGATATGGAATGTATGTATGAATGTATATATGTGTACAAATATGGTAGTAACGTGATCTGGGTCTTTGTATTTTATCGATATTTTTTTCAGACATATCCGGTCAAAATAAAAATCTTGTCTGTTATTGAGAAAGGGAAAAATCTAGAAACCAATATTTGGGTAAGCTGCAAAACTCTCTCATGAATACAAAAATATTTTTCAGGATACGTTACTGACGTGTTTGGAGTTTCATTAGAGCACCTCGAGCACATTATTCTTTTCCAAACTAGGTACATCCCGCCTTCATCATTTTCTTTTTAGTCAGGTCATGCTTTTTGCAAAAAAAATAATCGAAACGCAATTTGAATTGGCATTCCAGGCTCACCCTAGAGCTTCCGTCTCTTTGAAAAAAAGGTTTATGAATGTTAATGAAGAAGGCTACATTTGCATTTCGTATCGGACACGAAAATTCCATTGTTGGCTGATGACTCTATTCCAGTGCAATTTCAAATCTCATTCGAATGAGAAATTTCGAAAGCAAATAAGTCGTGTTTGCAAATTCGTTTTGTGATTTTCTTCATAATTTGACATGGAGACCTTCAAATAGAGGAATGATTCAAACTGTCACAGTTAATCAACTTAAGTTTATATCATATATTGATCTCATATATAGTTGAGTTATCATATATTTCATAAATATGATGATCAGAGAGGACATTTAGTCCAGCAGTCAAATTAAGCCAAAAAAGTAAAAGTCGGAGGACCCAGCTGAAAATTTGGAAATATGATCAGAAAAAGGCGCTGAATAACATACTAAAAGTCCCCAAGAATCTCAGAACTTCGGCCGCATTCTTGAAAAAACCATAAAATTTACCTACTAAGAATTGGTTTTTCGTGAATTGTGGCCGAACCAAGCGTCGGACGAGAAAATTTTATAAGGCCTTTTTTGTAGACAATAAAATTTGGAAAAGAATAAGACCAATTAATTGCAACTCTGTATCATCAACCGTTTCTGAGATACAATTTTTTAAAAAATTTGGCAATTTTTTCATAGGATTGAGAATTTGAAATTTTTCTTACTTAAGAAGTTTGTTACTATAAATTGAGCGCTCGTACATCCGTATTTCAAAATCCCTCTCGGTGAAATTCATTTCTCTTTCATCTGAGACCAATTCCACACTTCTATGCTCAATATTTCTTGTGCTACAGCGATTTTAGAAAATCCTTACACCCCCAAAAACCCCAAAAATTGCTTATTTTAACACAAAAATCTTACTAAAGAAGTTGGGATTTGCTTATACTTCTTGAATACTGTTCCTGGTACCCTTGGCTGTCATTAGCAATGTTCATCCAACCAAACGTATCGTAGGATTCTTGGGGGTGGGTCAAGAGCATCCCCATAATTTAAATTATATATATTTATTCATAACTTTTGAATGGTACGTCGGATTTCATCGTGTGATAATTCGTCGTTTTCAGCTCAGTGTGGCGGTATAAATTCATGTATTATATGTCAAATTTGATGAAAATTTTCAAATTTTATGTTGTAATGGTACCGTGTAATAATACCTCCTCGTTGAAAACACACCATTTTTACATTTAAGTGACTCCCAATCGGGAACCTGTGGGCGCAAAAATCTGAAACTATGATGAAATGTAGAGGAAATTTTCCTCTTTCAGATGCTTTTCCTCTTTCTGATACAAACTTTTTTAGTAAGATTTTTGTGTTAAAATAAGCAATTTTTGGTGTTTTTGGGGTGTAAGGATTTTCTAAAATCGCTGTAGCACAAAAAATATTGAGCATAGAAGTGTGGAATTGGTCTCAGATGAGAGAGAAATGAATTTCACCGAGAGGGATTTTGAAATACGGATGTACGAGCTTAATTTGACTGGACTAATTTCCATTATCAGTTCCATTTTTCATCGTTACAGTGTTTCATTATTGAATTTAAGCTTTAAAAGTTTCGTGAATTGATCGTTTGTGATAAAAATCTTAGGTATTATTTTCATGAAACTTTTTGAGAAAGAAAATTCTCATTGTATCACGCAAATAACACGCACGAGTCACGAGTGTGACAATTATACAATACATCCAATCTAATACACAATTTGTATTGTCATATTATATTGAGAGTTAGTTACGGGTAATGAAATAGAACCTAGTATAAAAGTAGAAAACTATGCATTTTCAGAATCAATCTTTGACATTTATTCAGACGGTTCTCCAACAAAAAACTATCAATCCATCAACCTCATTTCCTCTATTATGCCCATTCAATGAAACAGTATATTTTGGCAAATAAGAAAATTTATGATTTACTAAAAGGCGGAATGTCTGATGAGACATGTTGAGACTGATGAAACAATGCTGTCAAGCGCGTGGCTTATTCAAACAGATGAGAAAATTGATTGATGGTTGTTGATATTTTCTGACCAATGAATGAGTCAATTCCGGTGATATATTGCCGATGAGGGAATAAAAATAGAAGTTCTTCACTGTCTGTGCAAACTTCGAAGTAGGAAAAATTCCGCTTTTGACGTCACTACGGAAATAAACTGCTGAGCTCAAGAACTCTTTTACAAACATCATCCATTCCCCTCTCCCTATTCATTTTATTACAAAGCATTCGTCCTTCTTTAAACGCTGAAATATTTGCACATATGGCTTTGCATTTGCAAATAGCAGAAGAACTAAATTGCAGGACAGTTGTCTAAACGATTTCATTCCTCAATTACCGTACCTGTTCACTAGAATCATTATTCAATCCAAACATCCCGTTATAATTTTCATTTCAAGAACTTCAAATTCAGCAAAAATCTCAAGATTATATAGTAGTCCACCCTGAAACTTTAGGATATATTATAATTCTAGAAGTTCTCAAAAATCCAGGCTACATTATATAGAAGTTAGCATGATTTCAAAAAAAATCAAGAGAGACTTTTTTATTTTGGAGAATAGCCTACTCTATCCCAGGAATTGGTTGAGAGGTTATTATATTTGTATGTGTATAAGAGGATACTCTATTCCAGAAATGGTAGGAATTTCCAATGAGGTGGGTAGTCTGCAATTCATGTGAATAAAATCAGTGTGTTTGGGATGAAAAATACAGCGATTATTGAGGCTTTAGGTTCAAGTGCGTATAGAAGTTTAGCCTATATACAGTTGCAGGGAGCCTAACCACTTCAATTACCATGTACGAGTTGGTAAGCCTCTACTCCAGCCTCCAACTCTGCATTTCTCCATACTGTGATTGCTGGATAAAATCACCATTCAATTGATTCTCTTTGTTTCAACGAACAGAGAACTGCCATTAGTAACAACGGATCAACGAACAGATGAGAAGAGAAGCAGCTAATGAACTCTCATTAAAATCTCAATGGTCCATTGTATTGACATGCACACTGTATAATACACCGGTCCCAGTATGTCATTCTCGAAAGATTGATAGTTTCTGGTTCGTGGATCGAGCTCTATTCATACAAAACATCTACTCTATTCCGCAACTTTTGGTCACAATAAAGCACCAAACATTTCCCAGCTCCCAAAACAGTAGCCTACAGTATGGACTTTCAGAAGTCACATTAATCTTGATAAGATTTTTCATGCAACAAAAATGGAGGAAAATCAATACAGCAAAACTCGAATGTTGAGATCAGACAATGTCTGGGTTATCAAGTGAGATACACAAATACCTACTAATACATCAGGCCCCACAACTGATATAATGACGTCATAACATGTAGACCGATTTCCAATGGAATCACAGTATAGCTTCCGATCTTTTAAGTGTAAACTCTACAAGTTTGCTTTCTGCATTGATCTTTTAATCAGTATCGCGTTAGCTCTCGAACAGTGCAGACGTACGTAGTAGTGTAGAAGTAGTGAGTCAGCAGTTAGTTGTTCACAGTCGAAAGTGGAACAAAACATTGCAACAAAAATCGGTTAATCCGCCGTCCTTATGCAATCGAAGTGACCTACTTTTGCGCGGCCTTCTCTAGTGGTTTTTTGCGGTCGCGAGTGCTATACGAGGAAGTTTCGAAAAGTATGTTCGCGAATCATGGACAATGTCAACGTCAAGTGGAAAATTGTTGAAACCACCCAGTTTTCTTATGCCTGAGTTTGAGGAACAAGAAGATGAGGAAAATATCAACAAAGTCATGGATAAACCCAACCATCAGAGATCCAGTGTTCACCGGATCGTTACATTAAAACAAATAAGCTCCAATCTGCAGCAGAGCATGCACTCTTCATCGCCTGGAAGGAATTGGACGAGAAGAGGAAGGAACTGGAAAAGTGCAATGAAGAACTTCATCAGAGAATTGGAGACGTAGAATCGCAATTCCAGAAAATAGAACAGAACATTCAACAGCCAAGCAGTCCAGCAGTTGTTGAGAACTACTCAAAAAATGAAGAAGAGCTGGTAAAAGAGACTGAATGGATCAGGGATTGTAACAAACGAGCTACAAAGAAGAGGAAGCTAAATAGCACCTTGTCCCCTGAACCAAAAGAAGAGCCTGCTGGTAGTCATCGCCAGTTGAACAAAATCACATCTTTAGGAAAGTCTGAAGTTGATAAAGAGAAATGCAAAAAGAAGGAGATGCCACCTCCACCAATCATAGTTGATGGCATAAAGAATCTGGATTCTCTCCTCAAAAGTTTGAAAAAAGCAACCACTGATGAAAGATTTAGAATAAAGCTTCTGAGTAGAGAAACCTTTAAAGTGAATGCAGTTGACTCAGAAACCTACCGGAACATTACGAAAGAATTAATAAATGATGGCTTCAACTGGCACTCATATGAGAATAAACAGGTGAGACCATTAAGAGTTATGATTAAAAAACTCCATCACTCCTGTGGCACAGACTCCATAATGGATGATCTGAAATCAAGAGGATTTAAAGTAGAAGAGGTAGTAAATAAGTTGAAGTGGAAAACTAAAGAACCTCTAGATATGTTCATCGTTTCGTTCAGCACAGAGGAAAATGTTAAAAAAGTATTTGAACTGCAAAATATTCTGGGTTGCAGAGTACAAGTTGAAGCATTGAAAAAAAATAAACTCATACCACAATGCAAGAACTGCCAATCTTACAACCATTCTCAAAATTATTGTAATAAAGAGGCCAGATGTGTAAAGTGTGCTGGCAAACATGCAACAAAAGAGTGTACAAAGCCCAGCGATGCTCAACCGAAGTGCATTCCCAGGTAGCACACATATGTGTTTTCAACGTTGAAATTTGGTTGTAATGGTTGAATAACCATTAGAGGTTGAATACTTCAACGTTATAAATGAAACGTTTTTTCAACGGTTTCTCTGACGTTGCTTTCAACGTGTCTCGTCGTGGAAACGAGCTTGTGACGCTGCCACTCACAGCGCTAGAGTCGCATACCTATCTCCTTGTGTTGCTTGTTCGGTTGTTTGTTGTTTGGTAACGGTTGTAAATCGATTCAAATTCAAACTCATCAGCAATCTTTTCAGAATTTTAAAAGTTTCAATTAGGTATTGAGTTAAACAATAGGATTTTAGCTCAAATTCATTTCTTGTTTTGTTTCAATAAGAGTTGTGTGGAGAGTTCAAGTGAACAGAAGAAATTTCAATTCAAAAGTCCTCAAAACCTGGTAAGTTTCAAAAGTTTTTTGTAAACAAGAATTACTCATGATGATTATATTATATTGTTTGGTGATTTATTGCCTAGGTGATAATGATGCTGAATTACGAAAACCATTAGTTTTTTTTTATTTTAGGATTCTCATGGACTTATTATCTAAAAAGCTTCACATAACCTCAAACATCATCAAGATCTGGGGGAGAGTAGGCTATAAATCTGAGGAGCACTTCATGGAGCCAATCAAATAGTTGAATACCATCAAATAAAACACTAACCATATAAATCAACTGTTATTATCATATAGCAGTTAACTTATCAGAGAAGAAATGATTTGCAGATATTAAAGTACCTAGGCCTACCTACCACCCCTAATTTGTTTTGGTCCAAAATTTTAATGTAGTAAGTTACATAAACAATTCAATTCGAGGGGTATTTTTGCATTGAAAGTATTATGATTATTTAACTATCTGTGATTTGCAAGTTTTAGTCTTGGTTATTGGATAATATGTAACTTGAAGGTTAGGTTACCAAATAGCAAAAGTTCAGTTGTTTTATTTTTCTTGGGCTCAAGATTAGGCCTATATGCCGCATTTGATATGATTATATATCAAGGAATGCCAAGTTGGTGTTCTAAATATAAACAATAGTTTTTTTTCAGTTTTGAATCCAACATGTCAGTAAGTTAGTCATGAATTAGGCCTAGTTGCTCAATGAAATGCTTAGCATAAGCTTACATGATTGCATTTGAGTTGCATGAGAAAGCAGTTTACATAAGAAATAATTTTTATGGATTAGTGGATTAGGGATTCATTATTGATTGGTTAACTATTTTGCTCCCTCATTGAGATAGTTTATTCTAGACAGGTTTCAATAAAAGCCTACTATAATAGATGGATTTGTTTCAGAGGCTACTGGTTCAGCAGACATCAAGGATGGAGTGCAGTCTTTTTTCAGGAAGAGGAGAGCAAGAAAAACACAGCTTGATTCCTGAAGCAGTGCTGATGACACCGACCAGTAAGGAAAGTCCATCTTCACTCTATTGAGTTCCCTTACCATCTCATCACAAATAACAAAGGTTAGCAGGTCTTTTCAGTAATATTTCTTCCTCGTCTTCTGATTTGTCATTTTTGTTTTGATAAAGTAGGCTTCAATAAATTTGTGAATATCCTAATTCACTCATAAGTGTAAGTGTGTAACAAAGCTTTTTCCTGCCAAAAAGGTTGATTTGCATAGTCTTATACTGCCACTTCAGACACTGATTCCACAGAAGTAAAGTAAAAGTTCCTATTATAAGAGCTTGTTTTAGTAAATGATAATGTGCCGTTATGATAACCAAGAGTTAAAATCTAGACCAGGGTAAAATCTAAACTGGTTTATAAAATAAAAATCATGAGGTTTGTATGTGTTTTAGAGAAAGAATAGTATAGAAATTAATTCTGGAATTGGATTTTTAATAGCTTTAATTGATAATAATCATTAATTTGAATCTCCATTTATTGCTCTACGGTATAAATAGACAAAGGACCTCTGCAACTGCAATTATTGACCAATGTAGTAAATAGCAGGCGAGATCCATTGGATGAAACTGTGAAATTTGAAGTTGCATAAGTTCTTTGTCTATTTATAAAGGCAGTAGCAATAAATGTAGGTTCGAATTAATATTATTATTAAAATGCTGGATCATTTGACTAATAATTCTTCCATCAGTTTTAATTGATTTGAAGTACCTGTTGAGAATCAGGTACCTGTATCTTATAAATTTATGTAACTTTGAACTGGGAAAATTGAATTTTTTAGCAAATTTTTCCATCAGTTGATTTTATTATATGCCCTTACAGGTACTGGAGAATTTTTAGACACTCTGTGTAACTATCGAAAATGATAATTTTCAACTGGAGAATTCTTTATCCTCCTGCATTCAGCAGTGATTTTGGGTCACACCAAAGTGATACTGATAGCATTCTTTTATTGAGATTTCCAATGGTACCTTTTGTTAAATTATCTTTGTATAAGTAGAGTAAAATGCAAATGTTAGATTCTTCAAAACTTTTCCTCTCCTCCACAATATACTTATCAAATTCTTATTAATATTATTATTGAAAAGGGTATTTTTAATTTATATTATGTGTTTCAGTTGCTGTCAGGAGGTGAATGGCTATGGGAGTTCCAGGTTGGAGGAGAAGTTAAGGATTGGCTAGAATATGCATCACCCAGAGTGGGCTACTCAGAAAAAGTTGAAGAAAAATAACGATTATCATACCAGATGTTTCTTGTAATCACTAGCTTTTCTTGATACATTTTTTAAAATAATAATCTATACCAATTTGTAACTTTTTAAACCTCATTCTATCATTCAATTTGATTGCATATTTTTCGAAATTATATTGAATCAGAAAACCATCATGTCTGGAAACTATTTCAATAGAATTGAAGCTGACTTGAAGTTATAATGAATTTTTACTTTCTCAATTGCTGATTTATATACCTTATTTACAATAAATATTATCTTCATATTTTGTAAATTTTGTTATTCTTGTTTCCACTAAACCAGAAGCATTATCCTAGTTCTAATAATTTTTTTGTAAGAAAAAACATGTTGAAAACGTATGTATGGAGTACTGCAACATATGGAAGTGAGGCATGGACAATGGGGGTGAGTGAGGAAAGAAGATTGGCTGCATTCGAGGCATGGTGCTACAGAAGAATGATGAAGATCAGTTGGAGAGAAATGATTACAAATGAGCAAGTTTTTGAAAGAGTGGGAGAGAACCGGAACTTCTTGAAGTGGATCAAGCAAAGAAGAGCACAGCTGATTGGCCACATCATGAGACATGACACTCTACTGACAAGGATAATGGAGGGAATGGTTGAGGGAAGGAATATGAGAGGAAGACCTAGACTGGAGTATATGAAACAATTGCTACAGGATATGAGATGTGGATCATACTACGAGCTGAAGCGGAAAGCGGACGACAGAAAAGCATGGATAGTTGCTGCCAACCAGCCCCACGGCTGTTAACCCAAGAGAGAGAATAATTTTTTTACTCATCACAGATGAAATTATATATGTAGATTTTAGAGTTTGAGATTTGTAAATAGCAGCAATCTTAGAATGATAAGTTTAGCACCCTGTACACAGGGATTGTAGTGTCGGCCAGTTGAATATCTGTAGCCAATCACAGCTGTTATTGTTTGAATCAATTACAAGACAAAGTGCTCTGTTTGGCTACAAATATTTAACTGGCCGATTCTACAATCCTCATCTACAGGGCGCTTTATGCTTTAATGTTCTGTTTTATACTGAAGCATCTTGGTAAACAACGTCAGCAGTACTATTGCTGCAATTTTTTGCTCAAGCTTCCATGGTCATTTAATTTTATGTTTCATCTGAAGCATCTTATTAGCCTTGGTAAACAAAGTCAGCAGTACAATAGCAACAATTTGTTTGCCCAAGCTTCAATCACTATTTTTACAGAACAATTTTCTTTCTATTATGTGTTTTCAATGTTCACAATTTATGGTTTTAGTCTGGTCAAGCAAAGAAGACATTCTGGCAACATGGTAAAATGATTCCAGCTTGGTCAATATTGGTTCAAGAATAATCAAGTTGGTCTCAAATTATAGAACAGAATGTTTTTCACAATTTGAGACCAAATTTATTATTTTCAATCAATATTGACCGAGCTGTATTTATTTCCCCATCTTGCCAGAATGTCTTCTTTGCTTGTCCAGACTATACCACAATCATGTTTTCATGACGACCAGTATTCAATGCTTATTCAACTTTGAAAAATATAACTAATTCAACGTGTTTTTCAACGTCTATTATGTAGTTGAAAATAACGGTTGTCACAATGTGTTTTCAACATCTATTCAACGTTGAAAATAATGGTTGTCACAGTGTGTTTTCAACATCTATTCAACGTTGAAAATAATGGTTGTCACAGTGTGTTTTCAACATCTATTCAACGTTGAAAATCATGTGGAAACGGCGGACATTTTATCGTGTATGCAACGTTGAATTTCAACGTCATTTCAACGTTAAGGTATTACGTGTTTCTAATGTTATTTCAACGGTTTTGTGCTACCTGGGTTCATTGTGGAGAAGCGCATCCTGCAAGCTACCATGGTTGCACTGTGGCTATTGAGCTACAAAAAATAAGAAACTCAAGTAGGGTAGCCACGAAAAATAGAACATCAAAAAATGAAGTCAATTCTCAGGTTCAAACTATGATAAATTCTCAAACACAAAATCCAAGTGCAGTGAAGAAAATGACTTTTGCCAAGATTGTATCCAAAGGAAAAGAAGTACACATGAAAGAAAATGAAGGAGTAGAAGGCACTCAACAAATACAACAGCTCATCTTATCAAAACTTGACAAACAAGGAAAAATAATGTCATCCCTTCAAACTCGCTTTGAAAAATTAGAAAATAGTAGTCAACAGAAATTGAAATGATAAAGTTACTAAAAATAATGGAATGGAATGCTAATGGACTCTTACAATGTCAACAGGAGTTGGAAGCAGTTCTGAACATAGATAACATAGATATTTGTCTTATCTCTGAGACTCACTTCACAAAACAGTCCTACATCAAATTTAAAGGTTATAAGACCTATCACGCCTTACATCCTAATAATGTTGCGAGAGGAGGAAGTTCAATCATTATTAAAGACAATATACAACATAATGAACAAGTCAAATTAGAAACTGAAAGAATACAATTGATAGGCATATCAGTGGAAGCAGTTAATTTTCAATTTATAATTGCAGCAGTCTACTGTCCACCTAGATATTCAATCAGAAAAGAAGAACACTTATCAATGCTTAGTATGCTGGGAACGAAATTTATACTTGGAGGTGATTTCAATTCAAAGCACGTTCATTGGGGATTGCGTTTAACAACTCATAAGGGTAAAGCACTTTATGAGGCAATAAGAGAGTCAAGATGTGAATCTCTGTCAACAGGAAAACCAACTTACTGGCCAACAGATATAAGGAAAATCCCTCATCTCATAGACGTTTTCATTATAAAGAATGTTTCATTAAATTATTTACAGATTGAGGAAAGTTTTGATTTCAATTCAAACCACTCTCCTATTATTCTGAAGTTGAGTAACACCATTCTGCAGAAGCAAAACAATCATACCACTCTTGTTAATGAGCTTACGGATTGGAATAGCTTTCAGCAACTGTTGGAGGAAAGAATAAATCTGAATTCACCATTAGGAAATGCAGATCAAGTGGATGAGGAGTTGAAAAAGTTCATTGATATACAACAGGACGCCTGGTGTAATACTCCACAAACTAGGAAAAGAAGAACAGCTGGAAATAATTACCCAACTGAAATAAGAGAAATGATTGCAGAGAAAAGAAGAGCTAGAAGAAGATGGCAGCAATCACAATCTCCTCAAGATAAAAGATTGTTGAATTATCTT
>CM029556.1:14399684-14421252 GCA_017141385.1 Sogatella furcifera
TCCTTTTTTCGCCTGAAAAAGGATGAAGGAGTCGGTCAATTTCATTGTCCAACAAACTTGACCTGTATAAAAGTATGAAGAATATATGTTATGAATTTGAAGTTGATTAATTAAGGCGTTCAAAAGTTATTGTCGAACATACAGACAAATAAAAGAACAGACGGACAAGTATTCAACTTAATCCATTTAGTCAAATGGAAATATGGAATTATTTACACCCTTTATCAACTTATACTCGTATTATGTCCAATGTCCCCCTTATGTCCAATTAGAAACATGTAATACCTTAACGTTGAAATGACGTTGAAATTCAACGTTGCATACACAATAAAATGTCCGCCATTTCCACATGATTTTCAACGTTGAATAGATGTTGAAAACACACTGTGACAACCATTATTTTCAACGTTGATTAGATGTTGAAAACACATTGTGACAACCATTATTTTCAACTACAAATAGATGTTGAAAAACACGTTGAATTAGTTATATTTTTCAACGTTGAATAAGCATTGAATACTGGTCGTCATGAAAACATGATTGTGGTATAGTCTGGACAAGCAAAGAAGACATTCTGGCAAGATGGGGAAATAAATACAGCTCGGTCAATATTGATTGAAAATAATAAATTTGGTTTCAAATTGTAAAAAACATTCTGTTCTATAATTTGAGACCAACTTTATTATTCTTGAACCAATATTGACCAAGCTGAAATCATTTTCCCATGTTGCCAGAATGTCTTCTTTGCTTGACCAGACTAAAACCATAAATTTTGATCATGAGTGAACATTGAAAACACACAATAGAAAGAAACTTGTTCTGTAAAAATAGTGATTGAAGCTTGGGCAAACAAATTGTTGCTATTGTACTGCTGACTTTGTTTACCAAGGCTAATGAGATGCTTCAGATGAAACATTAAATTAAATGACCATGGAAGCTTGAGCAAAAAATTGCAGCAATAGTACTGCTGACGTTGTTTACCAAGATGCTTCAGTATGAAACAGAACATTAAAGCATAAAGCCCTGTAGATGAGGATTGTAAAATCAGCCAGTTAAATATTTGTAGCTAAACAGAGCACTTTGTCTTGTAATTGATTCAAACAATAACAGCTGTGATTGGCTATAGATATTCAACTGGCCGACACTACAATCCCTGTGTACAGGGTGCTAAACTTATCATTCTAAGATTGCTGCTATTTACAAATCTCAAACTCAAAAATCTACATATATAATATCATCTGTGATGAGTAAAAAAATTATTAGAACTAGGATAATGCTTCTGGTTTAGTGGAAACAAGAATAACAAAATTTACAAAATATAAAGATAATATTTATTGTAAATAAGGTATATAAATCAGCAATTGAGAAAGTAAAAATTCATTATAACTTCAAGTCAGCTTCAATTCTATTGAAATAGAATTCACTGAATCAGTGAAGCCTACTTTATCAAAACAAAAATGACAAATCAGAAGACGAGGAAGAAATATTACTGAAAAGACCAGCTAACCTTTGTTATTTGTGATGAGATCTCAATGAGGAAGCAAAATACTTAACCAATCAATAATGAATCCCTAATCCACTAATCACTAAAAATGATTTCTTATGTAAACTGCTTTCTCATGCAACTCAAATGCAATCATGTAAGCTTATGCTAAGCATTTCATTGAGCAACTAGGCCTAATTCATGACTAACTTACTGACATGTTGGATTCAAAACTGAAAAAAACTATTGTTTATATTTAGAACACCAACTTGGCATTCCTTGATATATAATCATATTAAATGCGGCATATAGGCCTAATCTTGAGCCCAAGAAAAATCAAACAACTGAACATTTGCTATTAGGTAACCTAACCTTCAAGCTACATATTATCCAATAACCAAGACTAAAAGTTGCAAATCACAGATAGTTAAATAATCATATTACTTTCAATGCAAAAATACCCCTCGAATTGAATCGTTTATGTAACTTACTACATTAAAATTTTGGACCAAAACAAATTAGGGGTGGTAGGTAGGCCTAGGTACTTTATCTGCAAATCATTTTTTCTCTGATAAGTTAACTGCTATATGATAATAACAGTTGATTTATATGGTTAGTGTTTTATTTGATGGTATTCAACTATTTGATCAGCTCCATGAAGTGCTCCTCAGATTTATAGCCTACTCTCCCCCAGATCTTGATGATGTTTGAGTTTATGTGAAGCTTCTTAGATAATAAGTTCATGAGAATCCTAAAATAAAAAAAACTTATGTTTTTCAGCATCATTATCACCTAGGCAATAAATCACCAAACAATATAATATAATCATCATGAGTAATTCTTGTTTACAAAAAAACTTATGAAACTTATCAGGTTTTGAGGACTTTTGAATTGCGATTTCTTCTGTTCACTTGAACTCTCCACACAACTCTTATTGAAACAAAACAAGAAATGAATTTGAGCTAAAATCCTATTGTTTAACTCAATACCTAATTAAAACTTTTAAAATTCTGAAAAGATTGCTGATGAGTTTGAATTTGAATCGATTTACAACCGTTACCAAACAACAAACAACCAAACAAGCAAAACAACGAGGAGATAGGTATGCGACTCTAGTTGAAGCTTTGATAAAGTGCATAAATATTGGTATTTGAGTTTGAGAGAGAGAGATCGATGTTTTGAACGCCGCGCCATCTACTTCTCTTTCCGACTGTCCGCGACGGTTCCGTTTTTGCTTGGTCATGGCCACCAGGTTACGCCACGGTCACTTCACTTTACAGTGACTTGATAAGAGTCAAGCCACTGTATTCACTTCACTTCTACTTGCGGCTTGCGGTTAGGGATGATTCGATACTCCTTTAGTATCGATACTTGGAATCGATACGGTATCGGAACAGAGGTATCGATACCGTTTCGATACTCAGAAAAAAGTATCGATACTCATGGTATCGATACCATGTATTGGGTCCCTATTACCATATTGGCTCAGCAGATAGCACCAGGTGTATTGTGGTTCCAACCCCTCCTCCCTCAATTCAATATCAAACTTACTGCTTGAACTATTCATAGGGAAGGGGGTTTGATCTATGGTGTGCTGGTGCCAAACACAGAGAAGGACAAAAAATTGAAAAATTTCTTCTCTGTGTGCAAAACTAAAATTACGTATTGGAGGAAGGTGCAAACATGTACAATAATATCCTTATAATAAGTTCACACACCCGGGTTTGCCTCCCCCCAAACGGAAGTAAATCCTGGATCTGACACTGGTGACAATTATTGAAAATATAGATCACTATGGTATCTTTTGATATTCCAATGAGTCATGGAATTGTGTAGAAAATGAGAAAAATATTCTACTACTGTACTTCAATATCAATCTTCTATTGAAAAAAAAACAGTTGAAGAGTATAGCAGATGCTAACAAAACTGGCTGTTGACCAATAACTATTATTAATACTTAGCTCTGTCAGGATAGTCAGAAAGTTGTCTGATGGAGCTTATCAAATTGTCAATGACCAGTGAATGGCCTCAGTTAAATCATTTTGTTCTTGTAGACCGCTTCCACACTGTCCTCACAAAGCTGAGCATTAATATCAGATATATCAACTAACCACCACTTTTGTTGTTGTCTGCTATTCCAGAAAAAGTACTGATTCCATTTGATTACTTTGGAATTGATACAGTATTGGATAAAGTACTTGCATTGGTATCAATTTGCTATTAGAAAGTACTCAGAATCAAAAAAGTACTTGGTATCAAAAAAGTACCTGGTATCGAAAAAAGTACTTGGTATCGAAAAAAGTACTTGGTATCAAAAAAGTACTCGGTATCGAAAAAAGTACTCGGTATCGGAAAAAGTACTCGGTATCGAAAAAAGTACTCGGTATCGTATAAGTACTCGGTATCGAAAAAAGTACTCGGTATCGAAAAAAGTACTTGGTATCAAAAAAGTACTCGGTATTGTAAAAAGTACTTGGTATCAAAAAAGTACTCGGTATCGAATAAGTACTCGGTATCGAAAAAAGTACTCGGTATCGGTATCGAAAGCCAGGTATCGATACCAAAGTACTCGGTATCGAAAGAAAAGTATCGATACCAAGTGTATCGGAAGTATCGAAACGTCCCTACTTGCGGTGCGGTGTTTTTGGTTATGTATGGTCACATTACATGCTCAATTTTAATACTGTGTTATAAAATCTTTCTGTGGTTATTTATTGAAGATCATTGAAATTCTTTTGTCATTTCAAAAGAAAATCCCGCCTACAAGATTTCTGATCATGTAAGTATAAAAATTCATTGATTTTTGATTTGTCTTGGTTCTATAACCTGGTTCACCGAATATAGAGTAGATTCTCTTTTTGGTGTTAGATTGCCGTATATTTCTTTGTTCATCTCACCTGATACTTACCTCAAGTTAAATATTTGTTGCAATCAAATTAGCATTTTATTTTGTTTACAGAATCGTCATAAAAGTCAAGTCAGTTCACTCATCGCAATCACAACACTTGGAGGCTACCTGTCACCACTTGTGTTTTTACTCAAGTTTCACGAGAAACTGATGTAGAACATTAATCAAAGCAGGTTCAATCAATTCAATTATGGGCTTTGAGTTTTGCTTAAATTTTCTCAACATTATAACTTAGTACCGAAACAGACTGTTTTTAAAATGTGGTGGGCCTAGATGAAAGATCCAACGCCAAAATATCAATTATTTACTGTAAAATTAGCTTCACAGTATGGTACTCTTTGGGATATACAAGTACTTGGAAGTGGACTTCATCAAAATTCAAAATTGTTTGTTGTAGAAATTTTTTGGAAGTGAGAAAATGTGTTAAGTTCGGGCCTAATGATTATGAAAACCTTATTTTGGACTGTTGTAAAAATCGGTAGAGGAGCAGTTTTGGTCTTGGCCTGTTGCACTAACCTTAGTTTATAATTATTCTTGAATAAATGATGACTGCTTTATCAGAGACAAATTTTGATATTACTGTATTACAGGACTAAGTAACTTATTCCTAAGTAACTTATCTCTACTGTTAACAACTGACGTAGTACAGTTTTTCATTTTTGGTTTAACTTAGTTGGTTATGAGAAACTGTGACAAAAACTAACCATAAAGTTTCTTGGATAATAACTAATGTAACTTATTGATGATCTACTGATAATGATAGCCTATTAAGCTATTCAAGAGAAATTAGCCGTATTGACCGTTATTTAAGGCCGTTGCTTATAACCGGCTAGCAAGTTACCTTTTTTGCATTTCTTTCAGACTGGAATTTTAAAAATATGTGTAGGACTATCTCTACCGTTCAAGTTCTTAAGAAAAATAGGTAGCCTACAAATATCTGGTTGAGTTCGTTAAAAAATTTGATATTGCATATTATATTACATGATGTGAAATGGTTTTTATAACTTATTTCTCTCTTCGTCATCGTCAAAAATATAATCAGTAAAATTCTCCATTACAGTGACTGGACGTTTGTACACGCCTAGTTGGTTATAACCAGGACGAAAGTGCTTCGTGCTTTAAGAGCTGAAAGACCCTGACTGTGGAACTGGTGAATTCAAATAAATCATCTTTCTGCACTCATTCAATAGGTGAGATGAAAGCGTAACATGCAACAATTATTATTGGATGTTACTTTTAGTTTATTGTTATGATCAGAAATTCGATTTTATCACAGATTAGAAATCATATTTTGAAAGCTGCCCTCCAACATGCAGTTAATTTTATTGTTATAATCTGTATAAAACCCAACGGAGCAGACTTCTTACCCTAACTGTATCTTACTTGCATCAAAATATACATTTTTTTCAATGATTTTCAATAAAAAATGGCATGTTTATCGTGAATTCTGCCAACCATCTTATCTGTCTCAAATCCCAGCAAACTGTAAACTTGCTGTTATTTTTCTAATACTATAGCTGATTGAAAGGTTAGGCTATGAAGTTTTTATTATTACGACACAAGGTTTTTCTATTCGGTTTATATGAGGTTTTCCTATCCACTTCATCTACTATTTTGAAATTAGGCTACCATAGTTGCAAAAATCACGCAAAATCTCTCCTGAACAGATTCATGGAAGTATTCGCCTTCAAAAACAGTCTTACCAGATAGTCCTTCAGATAAGATTGAAAAAAATTATGACTTATATTCTAAAATCATTATCCTAAAGTCTTGTGATTTTTGTATTCGCAGGTGTTCTAGCACTATGGATAGCCTTGTAAATGGTTCCTTGCCAATGGCTGAAGAAGCCATGGTTGAGCCAGCTGAGAGCAGTTTCTCCATGCACAGTTTCGTGGACACTGTCTCCGATACAAGCGTCATGTTTCAAGTGCTGAAGATGCGCGAGAGCCTACTAATATGGATTGGACTGATGGAGCAGTCCAGCTTCAACGATTTGTCGTTGGCCGTGAACACGCTGTCCTCGAAAGTGTTCGGACATCGAGATGATTCAACATCGACTAGTCTCGCCAATCGACTGTCGCGTCGCCTTAAGAAGCCCGTCTTTGTCAGCTACAACGTGCCTGCCTCAAAGATCGACCTGCCCGGAATCGAGCGTCGACTACTCGACGAAATCAATTCGAATTCATCAGCATTTTGAACTCGTAGTTTATGAGCGGGTGAGTAAAATTTCACAACGAAGCCAACTGGAATTCATCAGTGTTTAGCTCATAACTCATACTGTATGAACGGGTGAGGAAAATTGCATACAGGTCGGTGTGTGAAAATGTGAGCTCACTGGGATGGAGAGCTCAATAATTGTAACTTACAACAAATGTAGCTTGAAGATATGTTTGCTACTGATGAACATAATAAGCAAATCATTATCATCTTCAAGATATAACATTGATAAATCCATATTGAAAATGACTCTTATGATCCGGAACATGTCATGTTAAAATAAAAATAATATTTCAAAAGGGTACTGTGATTGTTATTTAAAATAAAAAACATTGATAGGTTGCCCTAAGAAATTGGAAATATGTCAGTATACTGTTCAAGATTCACACCTTGGGAGGAAGACTGTTCCAACTCAAAAAAGTCGTTTATTCAGGAGAGCAGTTTTTAAGTTTTCGTAGGTATTCAAACTTGATTTTCTGCTCTCAGAATCACTCAATTTCTCTAATTCCACCTGTTTAAGTTCACTTATTACTTCTTAAAAGTGGCCTGTATTCATGTTTTCATTCATATGGAGGGATAAATAAGTTATTAGAACTTTTTTGATTTGGGACAGTCTTGCTCCAAAAAGATCAATACTTTTCAGAATAATCTTCAAAAAGGTACACTTCTTTTATTATTGAGAAATTGCTCAAAATGGTAAGAGGTTGGAATAAATCGAAAATACAATACATTTGAAATATATATTTTCAAAATATGTCAATATTTTATTGGATATGCAACAAATTCGTTATTACACCAAAATTATTTCTCAAGTATTGTGTCCTATTCGTAAAGTATTAGGTATACTGTATAGCTGAAAATTTGATGTCAGTTCCTTCTTAAACACTAAAATACATTAATAAACACGATAATACTCTATACAAAACACGATAATACTCTATACAAAACCAACAAAACTTGGAAATCAACTTATTGTAAAAAATAGAAAACGATTTGAAAAATTAATAATTAACTTAAATAAATTCTACATTATATTTATGTATTGGATGGATCCTAATCTACAAATTGACAGTCCCTTTTTATGCATACAAATTAATAAAGTATTTATTCAATCTTTAATAACAAAATAAGAAATTGGATTCATTGAAATAAAATCGTAGCCTATACTAATTGAATACAAAAGTTTAAGTTGGAATTTTTATCATACAAAGGGACAACTAATAATTATATTTCCATTAGATCTTACAATCTACTTAGCAAATGTGACAATAATTGGAATATAAGAGAAAATAGGAGTGAACACACCAAATAAAGGATATTCTCATGAAAAAGACAAAGGCAATGATGAACAATACTTTTTGATCAATATTAACATTGATAGAATCAATCTTCTGTATCATTGCACTCACCAACTGGTAGACATTCATAAAATTGATGATATTGCTTATTTATCACATTGGATGTGCAGAGAGATAACAAATCTCTTTTTTTGAGACTAGATATACCAGGGGGTGCTGTGTAGGCCAATCTTAGAACCATTTGAGTTACACCTCTCATTTTTTCTCTGATATTTATTACTTTATCAACGTCATCAAAATTGTTCTTGTAAAATATTTGGAATGGGGCCTCCCTATTAACATGGATTACTGAGATGTCCCTCCATTTTACTTGTTCCCCTGACATATTTTTTGAAAAATTTTTCCCTACTGTTGATTTGAGGTGTTTTATGTCCTTCACATCTTCAGTGTTGATCTCCATCACAGTAAATGGGTTTCCCTTTTCTTGGCTGACTGGATGACAGTTATCCACTGTGCAGGGACAGATACTGGGCCTGATCTTAAAACCAATTTTTTTGTTTCTCAATCAGTGAATGAACCATGTCTCCTTCATTCTGAGTGTGACCCACAGTTAGAAATTTATGAGTTACTGATTTTACATTCAAGTTTTCAACTGCATAAATAAATGCAGCTGCAATTGCCTGATTTTTGTTTTGACCAGGACAATTGTCTGAATAGAAGATGACATCCTTCCCCTGGCAAACCTTCTCGAGAAACAATAGGCATGAACCGATTTCATTGCAGCCCCTCTTAGCATATGCCTCATTCCATACATAGCAATGTGCATTCGAATTTCCTATGTCATAGATGGTGAAATTTAAAGTGGAGAGGCGTCTTTGTAATAAAAAAGTGATGCATCTCCACAAGGTGTGGGAAGGACAGCTTGCAGGTCGAAAATTGCTGTTACACATTCTTTATTTTTTGCTTTAAGAGCATCTTTCTTTTTCTCTTCCCTAGCTAACTCTTTCAATTTTATATGGGTCTCATGCATTTTTTTCAAATCATTGTCATCAGGTAAGTTCTTAAATTGCTCACACAAACAACATAAATCTTTTTTGGGGACAAAAAAACTAATGTTAAAACTTTCAATGAAGACTTTTCTAAAGGCTGTGTAATTACCATGAGGTAGATTTTGCCTAAGACACTCATTCTGATAGTCTCTGTGAATATCAGAGAGGGTTTTCCCACCATCTATATACTCCCTTGCTGTTTGATTCCTTAGATAGTGAGATTCCACCCGAGGTATCGAATTGATAAAATCTTTCATTCCCTGAATTAGTAAGTCGTCATTCTTCTTTCGATTCTCATGCTTACCTCTACATTCAGGTTCAAGAAAGTTGTTCTTGAATTTCTTGAGGGCAGTACTAACTACAGTTTTGCTGATGTTCAATGTATTCAGGAAAAACGTTCTACATACTTGTATTTTATTCTCATCACAGAAAAGAAAGTATGCTACATTGAATGCACGGTTACTTCCTTCCTTAGCATACCTATATTTGGGTTCTATTTTCTCTATGTTCTTTAAGATCCAATCTCTCTGACGAGTCACATCTCCTAAATCATAAAATCTATTCAAAATGAGGACACGCTGCTCTTCACTTATTTTTGATGAACATTTTAATCTGCATTTTCTCAAATCACAAGAAGGTTTCACTGATTTAGCATCAATGCTCTTACCACTAGAATTAACATAGGCTTGTCCCGAATTCCGTTTCAATTTCGCTGCATTCTTTTTCCATTGTGACACATTTCGAAATCGTTTCCTGACTCGTTTTGTGGATGGCTCAGTAGTGTCACTATCTGAATCAGGAATAACAATATCCTCGACCCTATCATCATTATCAACAATTAAATTATCATTATTTATAATCGAATTACTTAATATATTTCTTATACTACTTATCCTATTCCTTTTGCTGGGGGGTTCCAATGTCTCGTCATCATCTGCGTTGTCAATAATATCATCGGAAAGGAGACTTTCCTCTGAATGAGGTTCCCATGTTTTATCATCATCATTGTCATCAAACATGTCATCGGAATGAAGACTTCCCTCAGCATGAAGACTTTCCTCTTGTTCCCGTGGAGTAGTTGGCAATAAGACTATTACATCATCAACAGTTGGTTCAATGGATACTGGAACCGGCTCTGAAATATAAGAATAATTATTCAATAGGCTAATTAAATTTCCAAATTAATATGTGCATGTTATTCCACCTGTTAATCATGATCGATAGTAAGAAGCACGAGAAATTCAAGGTCTGCTCTTTCACCTACACCACTGAATAGTGACATGAAAACATTGGAAATTGACATATGTCACTGTATAATTTCCAATGTTTTAATGTCACTATTCAATGGTGTAGGTGAAAGAGCAGACACTTATCTGCTCTTACTTAATTCTGCTCTCAGACCTTAATCATAACTCAATTATTCTATATACAGTTGATGATATTAACCCTAAATAAGAATAGATATCACCTACAAACAAGGTAGGCCTAGGTAGTTACCCACAAAAATGATCTAAAATCTTTCTATCCACAAACTTCTATCGCAAGATTAATTTACTCACGCAATAATACGCTCAACTTACTGGAATAGTCACAATATGTATGTCCAATCGTTCCAATTTTCACAATAATTACAGTAAAAAATAATAATTATTATCAAATTCAATTACCTGTTACATGCTTTGAAGTTTCTCCTTCAGCCTTTTCACTCTCATAGATATCTCCTGTTTTGTATCTTTCACCTGTAGGCGGAACATTGGATTCTTTCTCACTATCACCTGCAAAGAAATACACAACTGAAATAATTTATGCCATTTCAGTATAGAATCATTTGTACTGTAGTTGAACTCAAGATAACGTTTAATGATCAACTGAATGTGTTACAATAATAATTATTAGAGAACTGAAAATGATAAACAAAAAGGCAATAGCACCAATTATGAAATATAGGTAGTGGGTAGCTTTATTGACATCCTTCACGGGACAAAGGGGTCTCTATTGGGATCGAAGGTATGAAATATTATGTAAAAAGATCAATTATCGAATAAAATTTGAGAATTCAATTCCGTTCTTCAAATTGATATAAGTGTTAATTGATTGACAGAAGCGCAGTGCATAGTTTATTTGCTCACAATAATTAAAAAACAAAACAAAATAATACTGTGGAAACCTACTATAAAAATGAAAAATTTGTATAAATTGATTACTTAATTAATCAAATATCAATTTGGTAAGAACCAATGGTTGAAATTTGTTGGTTTAGTTTTGGATGAATAGCCTACTCTTGTTTCTAAGCAGGTCCAAACAGAACAAATTAATAGTTAAATCATTACCTATATATAATCAATGAGATTTAAAACAAGAATGTTTAATGTTGAATGAAGATAGTATTAAAATAGAAATAAGTACATACCTTTCATTTTCTTCAATGCTAGGTTCATTATACGCTGACTCCTTGATGTTATTCTGGAGTTGGTATCTTTTTCATCCATATTGAAGTGAAATGAATTTCAAGTTACTTTGAATTTGATCCAAACTCAAATAATAAAACAAAAAATTACTGTACACTAACTTTAATATTGAATAAAAACATTGCCACAACCAAACACAAGCTAAAAATGTGCTCAGCAACATAACCTTAAAAGATAAACACATGTGCCATCTCAAAACAACTGGACAACACATGACTACTTCCAGCATCTGTTTGGTTGGAAGACTGTGACATTTGAGTTGGCACACTCTTCCATTGAATCTTATGGCTGAATTGGAATAGAAGACTGTTCCAATCGAAATGGCACAGTCTTCCTGTAAATGATTGCATCGATTTTCAAAAGAGGAATACTGAACCTTCCGTGATATGGGATAATTGGAACAAGTTTCGACTTGGAACAGTCTTCCACCTAATAAAGTGCATAGAAACCAACTAAAATACACACTTAGCTCAAAATTGACGATTTTTGAGTTGGAACAGTCTTCCTCCCAAGCTGCCACCTGAAACCTACATCCAGCTTCAAAAGTCTGTTATCCTGAACACAACAACAATAGTTAGAGAATTTTTAAATCTTCCTCCATTGTAGTCTTGTTACAGTCTGATTAACCTAAATGTTCTACATCTTGCAAAATTATGCCAATGTAAGAATATGAACCACTTTTATAGTGTGAGATGAAAAACAAAGAAAAACATAATAATAATAATAATAATAAAAGCCTTTATTGGTTCCCAACACTATACAATAATACAAAATAATATGTAGAAAGATTGAACATCTTTGCTAAACTGAAAATATTAAATAACATTAAGTACTGAATTAGCTAGCTTTTTTTTCAAATCCAAACTCCATTATTAGTATACAAAATTGAATAAAAAGAAAATGCAAAAATGTTCTTATCATTTTATTTGTGGAAACCAGGTCCTCTATTGGACATAGGCCTCTCCCAGGTTCCTCCATCTATCTCTATCTTTGGCATACACTGCCCACCTATCCCCAGTCACTTTTACAATGTCGTCTTCCCATCTGAATCGCTGTCGTCCAATTTTCCTTCTCCTCCAGCTGGGCTTCCACAAAGTTAGACTCTTTGTCCACCTGCCATCCTCCAATCTAGCAACGTGACCTGCCCACTTCCAATTCAGAGTCTTGATAGTCTTCAGTACATCGTCCAATTTTGTTATTGCCTTGATGGATGTATTCCAAACTCTATCTAGCCTCCTTACGTTCAGTATACTTCTTTCCATCGCCGTTTGAGTTCTTGCTATTTTCTGTAGTACTGCTTTCTTCAACGCCCAGGTTTGGGAGCCATAAATAAGCGCGGGAAAAACACAAGTCTTTAATATCTGTGTCTTCTTAACAGTACTAATCTCCTTATTCTTGAGAATACTTTTCAATGACCAATATTTCCTCCATGCAATTGCACACCTACGTTTCACTTCTTTGTCGGTTCTGTCAGTGAAAGCAATCAGCTGTCCTAGATAAATAATCTCTCTTGACCAATTCAATGAACATCCATCAAGTGTTATGTCTACTGTTTCCCTATTAGTCATGAGATGTGTTTTTCCTGGATTTATAATGAGTCCCGCTTTCTAACTTTCAGCAGCTAAGCTGGTTATCATGATCTTTAGTTCCATTGGAGATTTGGCAATGAGAACAATGTCATCCTCAAAACGTAAATGATTTAGATATTGTCCTTGGATATTCAAACCATACCTATCCCACTTGAGACCACTAAAAATGTTTTGTAGAGCGGCATTGAAGAGATACGGTGAGAGTGGGTCACCCTGTTTCACACCTTTCTGCACGCTGAAGATCTCTCCTGGTGAATCTGATATTACTTGTGCTGTACTATTGTTATATATGTCCTTTATTATATTTAAGAAGGTTGCTGGAATCATTTCAAGTGATGTGAAGAGGAATGCATGTTTCAAACTATCAAATGCCTTTTTATAATCAATAAAGGCCAAGTAGACACCTATATTGAATTCCTCACATTTTTCTATGAGTTGACTAACTGCTTGAAGATGGTCAATCGTTGAGAATCCACTTCGAAATCCCGCCTGCTCGACTGGTTGATGCTCATTCATAATTGGTTGTAGGCGATATTGTAGCATTTTCATGAAGAGTTTCCCAAAACAAGATGAAATGCTTATTGGTTGATAGTTGTTGATGTCGTATTGATCTTTTTTCTTGAACAATAGAATTATGTCTGATGTTTTCCACTGCTGAGGTACCGAATGTTCACTGAAAATTCTATCAAACAGATTGATTATTGTTTCTGAAGAGATCAAGTACAGTACTTTCAGCATCTTGTTTGTTATCCTATCGCCTCCTGCCATGGTATTGCTTTTCAAAGTACTTACAACTGTCTTTAGGTCACTTTCTTCAATTGTTGGTACTTCTTCCTGCAAATTAATCTGCTCCAATACAACAGCGCTCTCAGATGTGTCCCGATATAGCTCTCTGAAGAATTCAGTAGCATTTTCAGAAATACCTTTCCTATTCCTTACAATCCTGCCACTTCTATCTTTGACTCCAACTTTCCATTCTTTACTGTCCAACAATTGTTTTCTCAATCTCTTTGTTGATCCACTGTTGTCCAATACATTTTTTATAATTCTGTCTTCAAATGTCCTAATATCCTTTCTAATATGGTATTTTGCTAATTTGCAAAGCGTATTAAACTCAATTTGTTCATGGAAACTTTTGTTCTTTTTCTTCTTCATTTCTTCTCTTTTAACAATCAATTCTTTAGTTTCATTGGTTATTTTCCTCATCTTTGTACTTATTATAGGTTCAAAAGCGTTTTTATGATGCTTTCCAATCTATTGTAGCTTTCTTACAGACATACACCTCTTTGTTCATGCCAATTCTGCAATTCTAATTCAAATTGCCCTTGTTCATTTGCTTTGAAAATATTCCCTACTACTTCTTCATTCCATTCTCTTTTTGGCCTCCTTTTGAAGCAATCTTTTGCCAATTCAATGGATATGAGTCTGTGATCTGTATAAAATTTCAGACTCCCTGAAACCTCAAACTGCTTCACAATTCCATTGTGCCTAGTCAGCACATAATCTATTTCATTTTTAAACAATTGATTTGGTGAAATCCAAGTCCACTTCTTACCAGCTCGTTTCTTGAAGAATGTATTAACTATTCTTAATCCTTGCTCTTGACAGAAATCCACCAGTCTTTGTCCAGCTTTGTTCCTTGTCCCATAGCCATATTTCCCTACTGTAAGCCTCTCACCCTCTTCCTGCTTTCCCACCTGACTGTTGAAGTCACCAATAATCAAAGTTATATGTTTCCAATTGTTTCTTTCCCTGCTTAGAGCTGCGGTGATTGAATTGTAAAATGCTTCGTGCTCAGCTTCCTCAGCCATTGAAGTAGGAGCATAAACTTGGTAAATATGTAACAGTTTTCCCTGAGTTTTCAACCTCAGCAATGCTATTCTTTCAGATATACCTTTAAACTCTACGATTTTTGTCTTCAACTCCTTTCTAACAAGGAATCCAACACCTTTATGACCTGGTGTTTCACCAAAATGGTAGAAAATGAATCCTTTCAATTATTTTTTCGGAGTGTCTCCTTACTTCTGCTATACCAAGGATATCAATGCTAGATTCCTTCAATGCTTCCTCTAGTTCGATGAGTCGATCTTCTGTCTTGAGTGTTCTTACATTGAGTGTGCCTATAATTAAACCTGGGAGGTTTTGGTCTTGATTCCCCTTGATGACCAGTCGTTCTGGGGAATAACTATTTCCTGAATTCCTTACTTTAGATATTGTCCTCTTGTTTTTGTTGGTTGGTAGCCTGGTTTCCGCATTTTCCTATTCATCCTGTTTTTTTGTTTCTTCTGATCTTGAATCCTCCTTGCGTTCTGCTTCCGATTGACGATCTTGACCGTTTTGATGGTCTTCTTCTTTAGTTTTATCAATATTTTTTGTTAAGAATCTTTCAAGGCTGTTTTCATTGGACTTTTTCCCCTTCTTCTTTGTCTGACGATCACGGGACTCCTTCCATTCTCCTTGTTTTGGACTTGGTGATGCCTCTTCACTTCTCGCTCGCTTAGAGGAGTTTGACTCTTGCTGTTTTAATTCCTCCAGGGAAAGAAGGGTACCATCAACCTTCAACTTATCTCCAATCATGATCACTTCCCTTCCTTCTTTTTTTAAACTGAAAAGGTGTGGGAATAATTCCTTCCTGATAGCCCTTGTCTCAACTGAAAAGTCCTCCTTAATTTGAATATTTTTAAATTCTTGTTTTTCTTGAAGCTTTCTTTTTCCTCTCAATATCGTGTTCTTCATTATGAGTGAATTGAATTTCACAATAAAAGGTGAGTTCTCCTTATTCCTGTTTGTTTTCCACATTTCTCTGATGAAATTCCCGTTGAAACCAGGAACCAGAAACCGCAAAATGTTTATTACTTCTTGATTCATAGTGAGAAGCTCTTTACTTCCAACACCAAAAAGCAACAAGTTAAACTTCCTATCTCTTTCTTCATTTCGTCTGTCCTTATTCGAACTTTCCTGCTTTAGGTGGGAGATTTCAACTTTAATCTCATCTATTTCTTTTCAAAGAGAACTATTCAATTTGTCGACCTTCTCATCCAAATCATCCAGCTTCTGTAGTTTTCCTAGAATTTGATCTAATTTATCCTCAATCTGAGTCATTGTGTACAGCGGTTTGTTAGTTACGGTAATAACTTACTCTACTTGACTTATGAAAACTCCATCGACAAAATTTACGCTAATTACCGACTACACCTCAGTCCTATCTGGGGATGAGCTGCCAATCCAACGGAATTATTGGACTAAAGTTGCACAACACTCAATTATGCCGCCCTCTCCTGAGGGTCAAGCCGTTACAACCCAGACTTGGATGAAGATGAAGCAATACTTGAGTAGAAATCGATTCCAATGTCAACAACCGATCCACTGCATGACACTTTGATACTAGCCGGCGAAATCAACTCGCTGTCACTGCCTAGTTCGTTGTCAAGGTCGCCTGCAGTCGACTCCTTACCTCTGACTAGCTAAAAATAGCTGCTGTCGTAGAAATGTAATAGAATGCCGGCGTCGGGAAAATGGTGTCTCTGTGGAGAATGTTTATGCTTTCAACAAAACTACAGTAGCTACTTACAATTTTTGAAACTTGGATGTTCAGGAATGGTATCACAATTTATACTTGAACCACGATTACACACTTTATAAATTCGTTTTTCAACTTAACATACCTAATTTGTCAAAAACTTACGGAGCAATCCATTCACTCAACTAATCGTGTAGCGCAGTGCTACCAACCTCTGTGCTCAATTACTAGATAAAAATTCAAGGCAATGTTTATTATTGCCTATTACAACCTTCTGCACCCAAATAGAATTCTCAATCACAAAAATGCATAGGAATGGGGTACAATTTTGAGGTTAGTTTGTAGAATTGTTTGTTGTGCGTTGTGAGGCAACAGGCACATTAAATTAGGCACTCAAAACAGGCAATAATTAAAAAGTTGATGCATAATAGCATATGGTAATATTTTAGTCTCATAACAGCCATACAGAAATCAAGTCTTATCTTTTAGAAATTCATCTACACTTTAATAAGCCTTATTTACAAATTAATTTTTTTTTTCTTGAAGAGGTAATTGAACATTTTGGCAACTTCCTAAACAGTTCTACACCAAATACATTGGGACTTTTAGTTCAAGTAGTAGGCATTTTTAATCTTTATCTTCAGAATATTTTTTGTAACTCTAAATAAAGATGTTGTTAGGCACTAGTTTTTATTGGTCAGATCCTGGCTTTTTGAAACAGTTGAAGAAATAACTGGCAAAAACTAGCAATCTACAGAGCAACCCCTTATGCTAAAGGAAGTTTAGCATTGCCCCATGGGCAATGTTGGTGATGAAAGTCACAAGCAAACGCTCTGTCTTGTACTCATATGTAGTCTTGATGTCGTTCAAGTCTTGATCCACCACTTGGTTCTTTGTATTCCAAATCCCTCAGCTACAGATCTCTGAAACATTTCCACTGCTGCTGCTTTCATCCCACCACTGGAACCTTCATAATTCTTCACACAATTTGGCTAATGTATTGTGTATTTGACTTTCACTTGATTTACTTTTTACTACAGTATTTTGAAAGAACCTCAACATCCAGCGACCTTCCAAGTATCCATACTAGTTACAAAGTTACAGGAATTTTTCAAAATAAACCTCTCTTCTGCTATGTTTCATCAAATGTTCAAGCTATATCAGAACAGCCCTCATTCTCCTCAATTGCTTCCTTAGTTACATTCATCATTGATTCAACAGCTACTTTCTTCACCGATTCTCTTAAAATAAATGTATTTTCTCTAATTTGAAACATTTGATTTTCAGCCAGTTTATTTTATTGCCTTCACTGTCCCGAGTTCTATTCTTTAAGATGGTGCTGGATAGTTTTTTCAAATCATAGAAATCTGTGTGTTTCAGTTCAGTGACATTGTATGGCTACACGTCTTTCCTCTGTCAATTAGACCTGGCTGATCTAAAGAGCCACTAGCCAGTCATGCATAGTGTATACAGATATAAATTTCTTCTGTTTTTTAATGACACTGTACATGCTGTCGCACTCCATTATTGAACGCCCTGATTCTAGGAAATTTGTGCTCAATTTTTTTTTGATTGATGTGGTTTGAACAGTGTACCGAAACAATGTCACCACGTTTTGGTTTCAATTTTTACCTCCACATGAGTCTTACAACAAGGGAACCTCAGTCACATGAGATGGTAGACATTTCATGTAATAATATAGGAATGTTCCTATTTCTATGCTCCATCTTTTGCCTTCTATCTCTGGCCAGTTGAAACAATGAGCATTATTTGGCGGTGCACCCTCATAAATTGATAAATTGATCTCCCTTGTGTGATACATAGGAGAAATTGCTACTTGGAATTAGTAACACATTTTGTTGGTCAAAAGTAGCTGTTACAAATTTGTCCTTATTGTGGCTCTCATTTTATGAACAGCCTTAGCTTTATTGCCTTCTTTCTCTCAATTTGTGTTTGTTGTAGAAAGCATTGACATTTTGTTCATTTTCACTCTACATAATTTTTTATCCTGTCATATTTTACACAAATTTGGCATGAATAATTTTTTTTTCCTGAAAAAAATAATTTCACTCTAATTCAAGCAAAATACAAACTTGTAAGTTGTCAAGCTTACTGGCATTTGATGTGGATTCTAACATTTGTCTTTGTATGGTTATCCTTACCAGAATGTACTTCTGTGACTCAAGCGAGTCACCAAGCAGACAGTGATGTGCCAGGATCTCTCAAAATGACCATAGTACCAATTTGAATGTTGTCTGAAGTAGCGCTCTACTTACTCTTCTTCTTCTGTAGAGTGGCTAAATACTCATTAGACCAACGGTCCCACAATTCTTGGGTCACAAGTGACAGCTGTTGCCAAGGCAACTCCCCTAGAGGGGTTCACAGGCGAGTCGTGCGCCTTTACAGCCCTTCCGCCTCTGTCTCTAGGGTTGCTGGTGCAGCAGGTTGCCTTATGGCTGCGTAGCTTGTACCATCGTGGCTTGTCGTGCTCCTCTGCATTAGCTCCGGTGGAAGTTTCAGTCCGGTGAGATGGTGGGTGGCTCCCCTGGCTAGTCCTGCGTCGAGAGTTGGAGCTGGTCGTGGGGCCGTCTGGGAGCCCCTCTCTTACCTAGTGAACGGGATTTCATCTTCTTTCTGAAACGCGTGCTCTGGTTCCTTCTGCCCTCTTTCCTTGGGGAGGGTGGACACTAGGAATGACTGTCCCGCACCTGGCTGGAGTGCGGGTCAGAAGAGATAAGACGTTTTTTTCAAGCCTCTTGACAGCTGAGGGGGAACGGCCGGGCTTGTAAAGGGGGTGTTGCTGAATTGGACATGCACCTCTGAAATGGCCCACGTACCGCCGGAACTGGGCACTGGAAACCTGGCCTAGCCAGGGTGACCCCGGCCCCAGGCCAATCTCCCATTGACGCTGGCTGGGCGAGGTGGCAGTGGTCAACCAAAGGGGGAATCAAGGTAATGTCCTATGGTCCATCTCCGTAACTAGGTTGGGAATCAAGGCAAGTTCAGGGCCTGCCTCCGTAACTGGCTAAGTTTCAGGGGGATCAAGGTGGGTCCTACACGTTCTGCCTCCGTCCATAAGGGGAATCAAGGCAAGTCCCAATGGCACGCCTCCGTAACTGTGGTGCTAGCTCCGTGCGGAGCAATGCTCTGGTATGCTAATGCAGGTACAGAGGGCTCTGGGTGGGTTGGCCGGTAGAGGTTAGCCATGTCGCCAAGGCAAGCTATGATTGACATGCGTAGTTGATAGCATGTGAAATGGAAGAGCAGTGAAAGGCCTTCCAAACAAGAAACAATGCCCATGATGGCAGAGAGGAGTTGACTCCTTGTCAAGTTTCTGCTGTTTCAAGTGATTCATTGTTATTCAAGTGATGAGAGTAGACTTCAGCTGGTGCAGCAAATGATTCTGACTGAAGAGCAGATTCAACAGAGTATAGTACAAACGGCAAAATAAGAAATATAGCTGACAAGCAAATAAAAATAGACAATAGAATAAATACATAAGTATTGAGCATGTCATATGACCAACTAGTACCTGGTTCAGCCATAGTAGCAGGCTCACATGTAGTGCAGCAAGGTTTTGCG
The DNA here is from genome assembly GCA_017141385.1 of Sogatella furcifera. Lineage (NCBI taxonomy): Eukaryota > Metazoa > Arthropoda > Insecta > Hemiptera > Delphacidae > Sogatella > Sogatella furcifera. The sequence continues at coordinate 14,419,799 of CM029556.1, forward strand.
CGGCAATACAGAGTGAAGCTAGGTCTTTAGCAAAGGTGTGCCATAACAGCTGGGCAGCGCAAAGTGCGGGGAGGCGATGAAGATGTGTGACAATGCGATGCAACAGCTAGGTGGCGCGGTGCGCGGAGATGTGTCAAAGATGAGTCCAAGTGAGTTTTTTTGGTAATCTCGACAGACAGGCAAGATGTTGGAGTAGTAGCTGCTTGCTGTGGTTTGATAACTCCCCAGACAACCCAACCAAGTTTTGTGTTCAAAAGTCTGCATTCATCAGATAGTTGCAATTGACCATAAGTCAGAATTAGGCGTAAACTGAGACACTAAGAAGTAGGTTGACAACTTGAGAAAGATGAAAAACTGGATCAGCCAATCCTCTTTTTGTTATCACTTTGTTATGGCCCACTTCGTCGGTTAGATTAGTTTTGTTGTAATTGATGATGTTTGGTGCTGGTATTCCTCCAAGTTCTACTTTTAAATTTTCAAAATATTCCCATGGGACGAGAGACAGCAGCATGTGCCCTTTTGATATTTTGGCACAACCTCACACTCAACACATCCTTGTGTCTTCTAAGAAAACTAACAGTGAACTCATGACCTGGCAAGTTGTTTTTGAATATTTTCAAAGTTTTACCCTGTTGATCCAGATACCCTTTAATGAATACCCTGTAAAGCAGGGTCAGTTTAGTACACTTTTCATGCATTTTCATACCACAAATAACTACATATTTTTGTCAATATTTTTTTAAAGCTCCATTCTTCATAATGAATTTAAGATATTATATGAAACAAAATCTACAATATAAATACTGGAATTTATTTGTTTGTATTATTCACACCCCACCGAGTCAAATTGCTACAAGCTTGTTATGTCATCTGAAATGCATGAAAAACTCACTTGTAACGATTGAAAACCACCATAAACATTAGTAGGTACTTACTCTTATGAACCAGAAAATGTTACCAGGTAGGTAACAGAAAATTTTATGAATATCATGATAAAAAGCTGTACTGTATTCTTCTTCATGTGTCAAATTTATTCATTACAAAACTTTATCACCAAAGTTTATAATCCTAGGTCTAATATAGGTCTGGAATTTAGGTATTTGAATGTCAATGCTGCGATTTCAAGGTTTCATGTCTTCTAGAAAATGTCTCTTGAAATTTGCTTGGGAACAGGAATTTCACAAATTATCTGACTTTTGGTAACTTCTCACTGGAAGTGTGCCACTTCCAATACTTGCCACACTTTTTCATACAGGTGATTTTGATGTCAGCCTTGGCTTTTTTTCTCTAAATTTGTGTTCTTTGTAGAAAGTGATGGATGTTTGTTCATTTTCACTCTCTACATAATTTTTTATCCTGTCATATTTTACACAAATTTGGCATGAATAATTTTTTTGCCTGAACAAAGAATAATTGTACTGTAATTCAAGCAAAATATGCACTTGTAAGTCGTC
>CM029556.1:14421752-14450473 GCA_017141385.1 Sogatella furcifera
AAAACAAGGTATGATGAAAATCGTGGAAATGCAGTAGCTCCTGATGTTATTGCAAAAATAAATGAGCATATTGAACTGTTTCAAAGAAAACATCTCACTACAGCAACAATATCATTACGTATTTAGATGCTCAACTTAATGTGAAAAAAATGTATTAATGTGATTTTGTGAGTTAACTTAATGTGAGCTTTTTTTGTATAAAATATCCTGATATGGCAAAAAAAGTTAATTATGAATTTTATCTCAGGTATTACAATGAAAATTTTGGGTTCAGATTTGGCAGACCACAAGTAGATGTATGTTCTACTTGTGAACAGCTTGATAAAATAAAATCTACTACATTGAATGCTAATGCAAAACGTGCTGCTGAAGCTGAGAAAGCAGTCCATAAAAGGCAAGCACAGAAGTTTTATTGTAAATTGAAATCACTAAATTAAGTTCAGAAAAAAGATAATGTAGCCGGAATTGTATTTGATTACATGCAAAACCTTCCATTGCCTTTCTTACCAGTTCAAGAAATGTTTTATTTAAGAGAATTATGGATGTATGTTTTCTGCATTCATAACTTAGGAGATAACTCAGCTACATTCTATACTTACCATGAAGGGCAGGCCAATCGTGGTCCTAATGAAGTCTGTTCATTTGTATTACATTATGTCAATAGCTTACCACCCATTGTTGATGAATTACACATTTTCAGTGACCAAGGGGGGCCAGAACTGGAATCACACATTGGTGCGAATGCTTTTAGCTCTGGCTCAAACAGGTTGGTTCAAAATAATCAAACAATATTTCCCTATAAGAGGGCACTCATTTTTGCCCTGCGATCGCAATTTCGCTACAATTAAACGTACAATCAGATGCAGGGATAGGGTGTATGTCCCTGCAGAGTACAACATGATGATTGAAACATCCAAGAAAATATTACCAGCTTTCAAAAATTCATGAAGTTCAAACTGACGAAATTATTGACTTCAAAACTTGGTGGCCAAAACATTATAAAAAAATGACCAAAGAGTTGTCCACTAATAATGATGATAGGAATAAGGAAATGTTCTCAATTTCCAAGTACAGAGCAATTGAATATAGCTCAGAAAATGTTGGCTATGTCATAGCCAGTCAGTTTATTGATGGAGCTGTCAAACATGTATTCAATCTCAAAAAAAGCAAAGTTGCATTGAATTTTCCACCCCAAGAAAAAGCATTCACAGAAAGTTCTCCAATAAATAAAAAAATTAATGATTTAAGAAAAATAATACAATATATTCCAGAGGAATACATGGGATTCTATTCTAAAATATTAGAATGGCCACAAACCACTACTGAAAGAGATGATGAATGAATGATTTATTCATCATCTGAAGGAGATGATGAATGAATCATTGCATCATCTTCAATGCATAAAATAATTCCATTCATTTCATTAAATGAAATGTAAAATTTTACAACTGTCAGTTTGAACTTCATGATTTTTTAAGCTGGTAATGAAAGCCCATACTACTGATGTAAAAGCCCATATTATGCTGGAATACCTTACATAATAAATTTACTTCATTAACTTTCACTTTGAAAAGAGTAGGCTACTCATGATTTTGTTCAGTGCCCCAAAATGCGTTCAAAAAGCAACAAAACTGTGAGTACTGTATGAAAGTTAATAACATAAAATTATTATTATCATATTAGGTAGGCTATATTATTATCTAAGTTTATTAGTACTACTACACTGTTATTATACTTATGATACTTACTTATATACTTATACTTACTTATATTATTATACTATCATGATACTTATACTATTAGTATCTAAGTATATTATTATTACTATTATTATCTAAGTGTATTATAATAGGCCTATATAGGAATGTATTATGTAAGCCTATTATTATCATACATTATGTATTTACCCAGTGTTTGAATCTAGATTGAGAATGAAAAAGTATGTACCGTTTACTTGAAATATTATTTTTTGAGTACCTGAATATCAATAAAAATGTAATCTGTAATAAATTGATGCAATGTTATCAAAGTTCCTATGTTTTGATTTGCTTATCTTACCTCCCCAAACAGTTGAAATATGTTACAATACATTGCAAATTCGAATGATTGGAAAAAGGGAATGAGTCCAAGGAATTTAAATTGAAATAACTGATAAATTTATGTATTTCAGCATAATTTTCTTACACCAAAACATGCAGCTTAGTTAGGACAAAAATCACTAATAGATACCAAAAATGTTGTAGGTCGAATAAGAATAATATAATGTTTTTTTCATTTCCTGATAAACTGGGTGCGGTGGACTTATTCCCTTTTTCCAATAAGTCATTCAATTGATAGCTCAAGTAGCGAACATAAAATTCTTGAAGAGATTAACATCAATAACAAAGAACAAACAAAAGAAGTTAGTTCCTTCTCTGAAAGTCAAAATATTGAAGAAAAAGGGTTCAGTAGGGTCCCTTCAAAAATAATGCGAAATACAAAAACGTATACTGTAAATAATAAGAATAGAGTAGCTGATTGTGAAAGTGATGTGGAAATAGAACCTTATAAAATTCAAAGCTTTATTGATGCAATCACTAATAATTACAGAAATGTATTGCATAATATTATGTATAGTTTCCATCCCAATATTGCAACTAGTTTGTTAATCACTCCTTATGAAGAGGTAAATGAATTAATCAGCGACGAAGCAAAAAGTAGCAAATTTTGGATTTTCTTCATAAGTGATAATGATAACTTAGGAAGGAAAAAGTGGTCATTATTAGCTTACGACAACAAATCAGAAAAGCATATCATTTTGATCCAAGCAAGAATAGTAATCTTTCTCTTGCTTATGCTCTATTGAAAAAGATCAATTATTTTAAACATGAAGAAAATACTATTAATAATAAAAGTAAATGTAAAGGTTCCCATAAGATTCAAGTAGCCTATGTTCCCGAAGTAAACACTGTAATCAATTCATCCATTTGTGTCTTAGACAATTTCATGAATATTACATATTATTTATTGAAATATAGGACTTTGGAAGGATATGGTGAGAAAAATGCAATAGCCTGTTTCAGCAGAGCTGCAATGTTATCTATGTTTGAACTTATTGAAAATAGAAGACCATTTATCACAATGCAAGGAAAGCCTGAGATAATTATTAAATTGGAAACTGTTATTGAAACTATTGAAAAGCAAGGTAATGAATTTTTTTCAAAATCCCATTCCCATAAAAATGAATGCGTGAATCCTGTTTGCCTACCGGACTCACTTCCTCACCAATATCATGAGAAAAAAGGTTTAGCTCTACAGATCCCAGGAAAAATAGATGAGTTGCATATAGATCTTTTGTTCGACACCGGCAGCAATGTCTGTATTGTTCGACAACATCTAATTGATGATTCTACAATCACCAATGCTCCCAAAAATTGTCAATTGTTTGCCACTAATGGAGAGCCGCTGAAAATAATAGGAATGTCCAAAGTATCTTTCTCTATTCAAAACAATAGCTTTGAACAAGATTGCTTCGTAATGAAAAATTTCTCAGCAGACTTATTGCTTGGGAATAATTTTTTCATAAATAACGGAGTCATACTCAATTTAAAAAATAAGACTATCTTTGTAGATTCAGAATTTGATGTAATTAGTATTCCGATGGACGACAAATTCCTAAGCCAAATTAGAAATCAATTATCAATTTCTGTTAAATCTGCTAATAGCGTGTTGTCAAGTAATAACATGATCATTAAACCACACTCAGTTGCAAAAATTGATACATTTTGTTCAACAGAACTGAATAAATAAATCATGCTTTTTCAACCTGCAATCAAGTCTAATAAATCCAAATTGTTCATTGATTAATTCAATTAAAATGCATGATAACAATCAACTCAGTTTGAAAATTCTAAATTCATCAGACAAACCAATATTAATACCTGAAGGAGAGACACTAGGAAGCATATCTCAATGCAAATTGAATGACTATTCAGAAAAACTTATCAATAAATTCAAGTCCACTAATTTTAAGGATCAAATTTCAAATAATCCAATAAAGCTAACGACAGATTTGACATTGAAACCAAAAATAATTGAAAATGTATCTGTGGGAAATATATTCTCTATACAAGCTATTGATGAGGTTGAATTTGTACAAAATGGTCAGTATTTAAATGGAAAGAAAGTAGCTTTTCATTTGTGCAAAGTAACTCCTCATGAAATAATATTTCAAGCTTACAACTTTTCTCAAAAAGCAGTTGTTTTGTTAATCCATGGAGAGATAGGAGTTCTAAAAATAAAGCACCCTATAAAAGATATTGAAACAAAAAATACTGTGAATAAAATTAATCAAATCACAAAAATGGATGTAGAAAAGCCCAATATCCTTGTACATGACAAGAATGTTCCTATAAATAAAGATTTGCCAACAACTCACTCTGATATTTTTGCCAAAAATAAATATGACATACCAATATCAAAATTACCACCTGTATCGATCAAAGTAGTAGATGAAACCCCGATATTTTCACCACCCTATAAATTAGCTCCTTCTGAGAGGGACAGCTTACACAAAATAATTGAAGGACTTCTCGAAGCAAAAGTGATCGAACCTACAAAATCAAGTTATGCAGCTCCCGCATTTCTTGTACACTATAAAGATAAATCACTTCGCATGGTTGTAAATTACAAAAAATTAAACAGTAAGATAGTAAAAGACAAATTCCCATTGCCTAACCCAAGTACTGTTTTAGAAGCTTTAAGTGGCACAAAATATCTATCCACATTGGATTTGACTAGTGCATTTTACTCAATGACGATCTCTGAGGAATCACAACACCTCACATCGTTCATAACACCTGACGGTCTTTACAAATTTCGAAAACTACCTATGGGTTTAGCTGTGAGTCCAAATTCATTTCAGCGAGGAATGACATCTTTGTTTTCAGATAAGCTTTATAGGAGTATTTTACTGTATATAGATGATTTGTATATAATGTCTTCTACCTTGGAAGAACACATTTCTAAAATTGAAAGTATTTTCTAAGAAAGCTGGTCTCAAACTTAGCCCAGAAAAATCGAAGATCTGTTTTAAATCATTAAAAATACTTGGCCACTTAGTATCAGACACCGGAGTTTCTCCATTACATGAAAATGTTCAAGCTATAGCTGAATATCCTATCCCGACAAAAATGAATGAAGTTTGTAGATTTTCAGGAGCTGTTTCTTACTATAGAAAATTCATTCCAAATTTATTAAAACGAGCGTATCCTCTAGATCAATTAACAAAAAAGGATGCAAAATTTGAATGGTTAGACAGCCATCAGAAAGTATTTGAAGAATTAAAATCATGTCTTATGACTAAACCTGTACTTTTGCATTATCAAGATGATAGGGAGACAGTCCTTATGACAGATGCTTGTAGTGTTGGAATCGCTGGATGTTTATGCCAGTTAGATGACGACGGAGCTATGAAACCAGTATCGTACGTGTCTCGAAGATTGAGTAAAAATGAAGAAAATTGGCCAGCAACTCATTTAGAAATGTTAGCTGTAGTATATTGTATTTCACATTTCAGACCCTTACTCTTGAATAAAAAGTTTACAGTTATAACTGATCATAGTAGTCTCCAACATTATAGGAACATAAAAGAGCCAAACTCTTGTCTTGCTAAATAAGCATCAAAATTAGGTAGTCTATTACAATTTTGAAATTAAGTACAAGCCAGGGAAAAATCTCCAACTCATAGACGCATTATCAAGAGCTCCCATAGATGTACCAATTGAGAATGAATGTCAAGAAATCAATACAATACAATGTGCAAATATAGGGTTATTACAGAAACAAGACCCATATTTGAATAAAATATATCTTGCGATTCATGATCTAAATGCAGCAGAAAAGCAATTTGCTAGAAAATCCCGAAGTTACTTACTTAAAGACGATATTCTTTATTACAAAGACTCACAATACAAAACAAGTTTTCTCCATATTTTGGCAGTTCCACAATCTTTAGTTCCACAAATCCTACAACAATTTCATGATTCCGTTCATTTTGGCGGTCACTTAGGGATAGAAAAAACCATTTCCAAGATAAGAGTGAAATATCATTGGCCAACAATGAGACAAGACATCATTGATTACGTCAAATCATGTCCAACTTGTCAAAATACAAAAACAGCGAAAATGAAACCAGCAGGATTGTTGAAGCCCATTGCAATCCCAAAACAACCATTTTATACAATATGCTTAGATGCAATAGGTCCATTATCACTGAGTGGAGGTCATTATAAGTATATATTAGTAGCAATAGACCAAGCTACAAGGTTTGCCTTCTGTGAACCAGTAGTTTCTATTGATGCAAAAACAACAGTTAAATTTTTCTACTACATATTGATTACCAAGAGTTATACACACAGATAATGGTACGAATTTCAGATCAGAATTAGTAAAACAATTTTGTGTTTCACTAGGAGTAACGCAAAAATTTAACTCCAGTTACATGCCAAGTAGTCAGGGTATTACCGAAAGATATAATCATACGTTAATAACTATGTTGAAATCTTACATAAATGAAAAGCAAAACAATTGGCATTCCAACATAAAGTATGTGTGTTTTGCCTACAATATCTCATATCAAGAATCTCTTTGATACACACCTTTTCATCTAGTTCATGGTTTTCATCCACTCAGCCCTTTTGATGTAGCATTTTTACCCTCATCAGATGAAATAGATAGATTTCAAGTGCTACACGATCTAGCTGAAATTCGGTCACAATTACCTAATATAATACAAAAGGCTCAACAACGACAAAAGATTCGTTTTGATGAGAAACATAAACATGTAGAATTTCAAGTAGGAGACAAGGTGCTTGTATCGTATCCACCAAACAAACCTGATACTTGTAAAAAATTCAATAGTCATTTCAAAGGCCCTTATACAATTTCTAAGAAGATTTCAGATCACAACTACGAAGTAATACTAGAAAAGAGAGGTCAATTTATTCCAGAAGTGATACTTGCAGATACTTCCAGATTGAGCTTGTTGCTGTTTATTTATCAAATCATTACTTTCAATTATTATTTTATAAAGTACTTCTATTAAATCATTATTCCATTACTTATTCTTGCTTTTCAGTTGTCAATACATTCAACTTTTATGAACAAAGAATAACTGATCACTTATTATTGACAAGACATTTAAAAACCAAATTCCTTTGTATAAAATTCAAAGTCAAATAAAGTCGAGCTCTACATTAATCTTATCATTATTTATTCATAATAATTCCATTTTTTTCAACCAACAATTCTTTTGTATGTGCATATATAATATTGAATTAATTTCTAATTAATGATTGAATGAATTGTAAATAACAAGCAATTGGAAAAAAAATCCATACCATACATATTATTATTAATTAATGAACTATTGAAGACACAGTTTAATACTGCAATTATTATTTTTATGTATTTTGTATGAAATCAAATGAATTGTAAATAATAAATGAATAACAATATAGCACCAGATATATTTGAAGAAGTAACACTGCCAAACAGCTGGCATGATATTTTTAATTCCACTTCTCTGGATATAAAATATATACAACCCATATAATAATTCAAATGAATCCTACTAGCTATGAAAATTTATAAATTATAATAGTTGATGATAATTCTAATTGAAAAATGATAATTGAATAACATCAATTATTATGAAACTATGTGATAATTCAATGGTAGAAAACTAATAATAATTATAAATTTGGATTGATATCAATTTGTAATTATTAATTATGCCACCAAAATGTAACAATTACCAATGATAGTAGGCAAAGCTATTTATTTAGTTGTTGGATGGAAGATTCATGATGGAAGTATTTATTGAAGATAATATTTCACTGTGAATAAAATGATTCCTTCACCATAATCATTTTATTGAAGTTGGTTACTTCGTTATTGCGCAGATAAGAGGTAACTAGCCTGAAAACAACTGATAGCTTGTCTAGTGATAAACTTGTTTGTCCAACTATCTATCAGCAATCATGCTTATTTTCGCCTAGATTGTCATTGACAACATTTTACAGGAATAATGTTGCATTTCTCTAATGAAGCAATACCTTCCTAGTCGTAAGCTCAGTCTGTGACTGACTACCGACAGGGTAACATGTGTTTGTTCGCTTTTTACCGTCCATCCTCTCATCGTTTTGCTTTCATTTGTCTTTTACTACCATCAACTTCTTCACATCATTTATCTTCTTGTTGTTTTTTGTTCAATCTACACTTCGATTAGCTGTTTATCACTGTTCATCTCTCCTAGTTTCCTGTTCAACTTACGACTTTGGACAGACGCTATCGCTGGGTGAAGGGGACTCAATATTTGGCGGAGCCTGGTCTTAGTGATGTTAGCAGTGCTTAACGCACAGCAACATGCAGCGCTAACGCGCCTAATGATTTTTGTGCAAAATTTGGTTGCTCTCCGACAAGCCCTTCGGGAGTTATCGTGTTAACAAGAATCTGTGAAACGTGTAAAAAATATATCTTATCATGAATTTTTGATTGTCAGGGCAAGACCAATAGTGCATTTTTTCGAATGAAATACACTAAAATAGACATATTATATTGATATTTGACCTCCCATCCTATGCTCAACCCCCAGGCTTGGGGCCTTATAGTACCTATGTTATACTCCTAACTACTCTAAACAATAAATTCCCGAGGTCCAAAATTGTGGCATTTTCTATGCACTCTACACCACTGGCTGCTCATGCCCACGAAACAGGTGAAGTGCAGTGCAGTAAAAGATACCGGCACTTCACCTGTTTCGTGGGTACGAGCCGCCAGTGCTCTATACATGTGTTGATAGACTTCATTTACTGGACTTATTGGCCTAAGTTAAACCATTTGTTTTTAAAGTGTATCTTGTGATAATGGGGAACAAAAAACGTCTGTTAGAAAAAAGGTCAAAACGCAGACATGGTGATTTTTGAATGAGTGGAGAGTGTTGAAAGAGTTCAAAATTGAGAAACCATCCTGTAAAAAAAACTGGGAGATGATGTTGAAAGGACGGTGTCAGATGAGGAAATAAACTGGGGAGAAGCAGAAGATGAGAATTTACCTGACCTGATAATAGAAAAATCAACAACATCTCCATCAATTAGTCTATTGTCTGTTCCTTCAATTTGTGGCGACAAATTTAAAATCACCGGTCGAAGAATTGTTGACATTTCTTTTCTAATTGAACAATTCATCAAACTAAGTCAACACGCACCTCAATTTGGCTGTTCTCTTGCAAACGTCAAATTGACAAATAAAGTGAAAAGAGGGCTGAGGAGTGGCTTAGTTTTTGAACGCAGTATGTATCACACGGTGAAAACATTGTGGATGGAGCCTGAAAAGCAAGAAAATCCAATTTCAATGGATATTAACACCGCAGCTGTTGCCGGTTCTATTAGCAACGGGGGGGGGGGGATTTTCAGCATTGGATCACTTATTCAGCTCCATGAATATTCGAGCATTCAACAGAAAAACGTACGAAAAACACAAAGCTGTTGTTTCAAAAGGTTGGGAGGAAAGTGCTCTTCAAGAGACGAAGGAGGCTGCTGACAAAGAAATTCGATTAGCAAAAGAGCGTGGGGACGTCAACGAAGGAGTGCCCCCATTGACAGTTGTTGCTGACGGAAGCTAGGCAAAAAGATCTTATAGGAAAAACTACAACTCCCTATCTGGAATGGTAAGTTTTGATAATAATGGACTTGACTAATATAGCTTGTATAATTATTATTCAACAATAATAGGCTAGTTGAATTTTTTAACCGTATTCATTTTGATCATTTACTCAGAGACAAAATAATACACAATCACTAAACTATGGAAAAGAAAAACAAGCATAACACTACATATCTCTATTTTCATGACAAAATAATCACTAGAAAATTGAAAAACGTTCTGGAAACATAGAACCAATTCCAGGTAGGCCTGTGAAGCCTACTATGAAGCCTATTCTAGTTTCAAAAACAAACACTTGCCATTCACATTATTTTAACTTTATTAATAGCATTTATGAGTAGTATGATTTTACTTCAAATGAGAAATGTATATGTGTTTAAAACAGATAGTAATATTAGTAATGAATTTAGAATGTATTGAAAAAGCTATGAAATGCTGCACGTTTTGTATTTTGCAATTATTCCAGGCGGCAATAGTTGGATATTATACAAGAAAGGTTTTATACTTTGGCGTTAAAATAGTAGTTTATGCAACGGTTTTATAATGAGACAAGTGAGATGTAAGTTAGAGCACGAGCAGCGAGCAAAGCGAGCGTAAGCGAGTGCTCTAAATATCTCATCGAGTGCGTTAAAGGCTGAATACAACCGTTGCATACACTATTTTATCTACAGGGTGTTCCGAAAATAAGACACTTTCAATGAAACAATCTAGAAGATTTGTTTTCGTGAGTAGGCTACCTCAGGTCTTATCACAGAAGTAAATGTGCGTATCAAGATAACATAGGAGTTGGTAGTTAGTGGAACACCTGCTGTGACCTGCTTACTATTATCCAGAATGTTCCAAAAAGTAAAGTGTTTTAATTTTGTCAAAATTCATTGTTACACAAAATGCTTTAATTTTATCATGTATAATTATCTTTTAAAAGCACTTTCCAATTTTTGTTTTCCACTTTTTACACTAGAAAAGCATTTATAAATTTAAAATTTTAAATTTTAAATTTAAAATTTAAAATTATTAAACTAAAATTATTAAATTTTAAATTATCAATTTAAAATTTAAAATTTAAAATCTAAAATTTAAATTAAATATTGTAATGAAATTTGGCAGGGTCAAGTATAAGTGTTAAGTCTTCAAAATAGTTGAAATTTCCAAAACGGCCGCCAACTGGTATATTAATTTTGAATTTACTATCGAAAGTAAGGTTGTATAAACTTCTGTACCATTACAAAAATTTAGAGCTCTCAATTGTGAATAAAATGGTGCCTGATTTGTCAGGATTTGATGATAAATAACTGAGATATGACGATTTCAATTTCAATTTCAACTTTTCACATTCAATATGGTAACTGTAGGAAAAATTTAATGTGTAAGACGGGCACAAAATACCTTTGCTGCACTCGGGAAACTATTCCTGTAAACTGTTTCTCTTGATGCAGCAAAATCACACTTTGCGCACTGATACACAAATAACTATTAACAATTTGTACACAAAAAGCCGTCAACGTCAGTGGAGGTGGATTACTGCTGGTGCTAGACCCTAAGACTGAAAAAGATAAGTTTTTGAGAGATAAAATATTGCAGGAAAATGAAATAAAGGTAAGTGAGCCACTAATCAGGAAGCCAAAAGTAATAATATACAATGTTTGTAGTGATATGGAAATCAATGAATTAACAGAGGAAATTTATGAGCGTGACTTTTCCTTAATGGATAAAAATAAATTCTGCACAAACTTTAAGCCAAAATTCAAGCTAGGGCCAAAAAATGAGAAAACTGTCCACTGGGTCATTGAATGTTCGGGTGAAATTAGGAAGGAAATGATAAACAAACTTATAGAATACTTAGAGAATACTTATAAACTGTAGAATAGAATAGAAAAATGCTTTTATTCTCCTCCACATTATAAATACGAAAATATTATAAACACACATTTACGGCTTGATCACATGATCGCCAGCCGGAATTATATAGTATGAATGATATAGGTTAAGGGCACGGCGCCATGGGCAGCTTTTCACTACAAATTTTGTCAACACTTGTGAAGATGCTCCCGACTATGATTTTAATAAAAATCATGCCATAATAATTATAGTTCCAAATTTGAGTAATTTTGTACCATCAAAATAAATTTTTCATCCCTTCTCAATTTTGAAATAATGATGATAGTTTTTTTTGTCCAGATTCTAATTGAAATCACACCATAATTTAGTACTGAGTTTTGTATCAATTGAACCACCAAAACAACATAATTATTATTTTTAAAACAACATAGGAGTGGTTCACTACAAATATTTTTGAATTTGTTACAGATGAAACTAACTACATTGCAGATTTGAAAGCAAGTGGAGTGTACTATAAAATCATTGAAGCTGTCAATTTTCTAGCTGACCATAGCAGCCATCTCATATACGACGTGGATAGCAACATGGTTGAGCACTACAACTCAGTTGTGGCCAGGTTTACTGGTGGAAAAAGAATAAATTATGTACAAAAGGGCTTGTACAGAATGAGATGCGCTGCAGCTGTGGCCATAACAGTAGGCAGCATTTTTACAAGCTGCACAAAACTATTTTGAAAAGCAGCCCTGGCATGTACACAAAGCGATTCGAGACCAGGAATGTCACAAATCTTATGAAAAAGACAGAGGGAATGATGGCATTGTGGAGGTGAAGTATCCTTCCAGTGGAGAAGACAAAACACCCAATGAAGTGATTGAAAATAGGATTGGCTTGATAAGTAAAATATTCAAAAAGAGCCAAATCAGTGATAGTTATGAACTACAAGCCATTGTTATTTTTACCAAATTCAAGGGCAGCTTCACATCACCAAATGTCAATACTGTATCCTTGCCATTTGGACCCCCAAAGGTCTCAAGACATTGAGAATTGATCGGGATGATGAGTTTTGGGAAGTGAAAATGGAAGAAAAATTAAAAAATTTCTACATGACATGTTTGCTTCCCAAACTCATTGATCAAAGGCAACGAAGAAGTCTTCCCATTTGAGAGCCCGATCACATTTTGCAGGCTAAAGAAAAGAAGAAATCAGATCTTGATCTTTGAAAAAAACTAAATGTTACTATAGTTATGTAGTACTTAATTAGTAGAATTGCTTACTTAGCGCTTATAGAATACTATTGTTTTGTATTTGCTTGAAGCGCAGACAGCCAGTTGGTGTCCAGCTCTCGTAGTGTAATCATGTGCTCTTAATTGAAATAAATTTTTTTTAAAACTAAAATTTGAATCATTTAAATTTATCTGGCGCCCAAACAGGGACCCGCGAGTTTTTTGGAAGTGAAGTGCCGAATTTTCGATCTTTCATCTAATTTCGGGACTTAGTGCATTTTCGAAAAAGTGAGTATCAACTCTTAGTCGTGGGTCACCAACCAACATCTCCAAGAATTTCTCCACTCTGGATCCATATCAGATCAATTATCCTGCTGTATCCAGAGCAGCTGTATCCCCTCACCGATTCAACTCTCTGAAACTTGGCGCAAGTAGCAAGAAGATTCATGGAGGACCAGGAGGAAGCGACCGACACTGACTCATCGGTAGCAGCAACTTCGCAACTTGAACGTGAGTTATCAAACATTCAACTTGTAACCATGGCTAAAGTGAATCGCCCAGTTACCGAATCTCATCTCAATATTATCCCAGAATACTCTGGTGATCCTTCTGAACTCTTAAATTTTGTTAATGTGGCTTCACAACTGCACAGTGAATACACAATCGATACTGTAGTTGAAGCAAAAGAAAACCACTGGTTGCTTTTCCAAAAGTGCATGAACAAACTAAACGGTGCTGCAAAACAAGTATGAATGCTCAACCATCCCTGAACTTATCTCAGTGCTAAAAAACAATTTTGCGGACAGTAGATCAGTACCCCAGTTAATGTCAGAACTAATAAATATGCGATCTTACAGTCACAAACATCCAATACAGTTTTTGAACAGACTAGTAGCGAAAAGAACAACAATCGTAACTAAATACAAACTTGAAAATGTCGAAGGGCAAGCCCTTCAAATGCTTCTTGCTCAATTAGATACCCAATCAGTGAATGTGTTGTGCAACGGTATTCCGACAGCCCTTGGTGTTCATCTACAAACCCTTCAAATAAAAGATCTGAACGACGCTAGAAGTAAACTCATCAATAATAGTCATTTGTTGATGAAACAGTTAGGATTCAACACGGATATGGCTAACTTAAGTACGAACACTAACAAATCTCACAAACCAAACAGCAATAACTTTCAACAAAAACAAATCTTCCAAAACAAAAACAGAATTCAAAATTTCCAAAAACCCCAAGACTTTAGTAGGCAACAGGGCTTCAACCAAAGACAGTTCAATCAGGGTTATCAAAAACAGTTTCAAAATTTCAATCAGAATCGCCAAAACCAGTATCAAAATTTCAATCAAAACCGCTATCAAAACTTCAATCAAAATCAACACCAGTATCAAAATTCAAAAGCTTCAGGATCAGGACAGTTCAGGCAACAGTTTCCAAATGATACGGACGTCTCTATGAGAACTGTCTCAACCAACCCCAAATTCAAGGCTCCAATTCACACCACCGAAACCGATGTCAACTTCATGGATGAAAAAGACCGAATTATCGCCGAACTCAACGAGAGGATTCATTTTTTAGAAGTAGGCCAACCGAACAACAACCCGGATTAATTGTTGATTTGAATTCCATGCACTTAGAATTGCCATATCTCAAAAGAAATGACTTAAAAATTCTTATTGACACAGGTAGCCGTTACAATTATGTAAGGAAGCATGTACTTAATGATGAAAATGAATTAATTGATTGTAATTTTACGATAGTTACCCCTGCAGGAAAAACCAAAGGAAAACATAAAGTAAAAATGAATTGTTTCAATATCCTAGGGAAAGATTTTGAATCAGAATTTTTGTTGCATGAATTCTCTGAAAATTATGATGTTCTTTTAGGCTATAGAATATTACAAAAATTGAAAGCCGCTATCGATCTTGAGTGCAATTGCCTCAGATTCGAATCAAATATCCTTCCTTTGTATGGAATAGGACCTATTCAATTGAATAAAGGTTGGAATTCATTGATAATTCCATATGAGAGTAAAAACGAAATGTTTATTATTGAAAATGATGACTTAGATTTTAAGAATGCTTTAGTTGAAACTGTAAATAATTTAATATGTATTGATGTGTACTCAAATGAATACAAGGAAACGACACTTGAAAATTTTAGGTTGACACCTGTCGAAGTTTTCGTTAATGAGACGACCAATTGTCCTCTCAATGGCGAAAAATTGCTATCACTATTGAGAACCGACCACATGAATAGTGAGGAGAAGAAAGGAATAGTCGATTTAATTTTGAAATATCCTGAAATTATCAAAAAAGAAAATGAACCTTTAACTGCTACTAATATTTTGAAACACAGAATTAATACAACTGATGAAGAACCTGTCTATACAAAAAATTACAGATATCCTTATGCGTTTCAGCAAGACATTAAAAACGAAATTGATAAGTTACTAGAAAATAAAATTGTCAGACATTCCAACTCTCCTTACAATTCTCCATTGTGGGTCGTTCCCAAAAAGCCCGATGCCTCTGGCAAGAGAAAAGTAAGATTAGTTGTTGATTATCGTAAATTGAATTTGAAAACCAAAGATGATCGATTTCCATTACCTAATATCGAAGATTTATTTGGTAAAATAGGACTTGCAAACTATTTCTCGACTATTGACTTAAAATCAGGGTTCCATCAAATCGAATTAGAGGAAGAATCTATTCCCAAAACAGCTTTTTCGACTGAAACAGGCCATTATAATTTTTTGCATCTTCCTTTTGGACTTTGTAATGCCCCTGTGCGCTGGCTGCAGTCGGTATAGAGGTCACTCCATAGGTGACGAGCATGGATTATAAATAATTGATAATGCCAATATTCCTATAGATATTTCTTTGTTGGGCGCCAATTACAGTTGAGAATAGCTGGTGGAAAACGCAGCTATTAGAAATTATAGGTATGTATACCATACAATATTAATATAATACCCTGAATACGAGGTATGTATCAGGTTCATGCAAAGTTGAACTTGTGTGCAGACATGCAACACGCTAAATTTCAAAGAATAAGCACAAGTCAATTTGACCAGGCTATTCCTCTCCTTCAGATGATAAATAAGTGCTGACCGTCTATGTGTGGTTAAGCAATCGGAACATTCAACCCGTTTCGGCATGCACCAGACCCAGGCGGGCAGTGGAATGTGGTGGAGGTATTGTCCCCCAATCACAGACCAAACCCCGTGCCAGTCGCCCCCTGAAGCTGTCAAAGTCCCGATTGTAGGGTTTATACCCTTCCTCTCGGTCTTTAGCTTATAGCGGAAGATACTCTACGAGTCGACTGATCCGACTGCCAGCACACACAGGCGGTTGCTGATCACAAGAAGAAATTCCATAAAATATAAGTAATTCGCTAATATGGCATTAAATTCCTCCAAATACAAAGTATTATGTACCTCGAGAGAGAAAGCAAAGCAAGGAATAATAATAATTCAGTGCTCCATCCCCACTCCAAAGGACATGCATACACCTGAAATATAAGTACGCATTAGCGATTTATCTGGGAGAATATTCCACTAAGCCATCCAACAAATTCAAATACATTAAATAATGGAATAACCAAAGGGTAAATAGAATATTCTTGACCCAACTCGGCCGAAATAACGAATCAATATATATTCTCCTATAATACAAATTTCAAAGTAATATTCAGGCTACATCAAATAATATTCAGTAAATAGATTTCTTTAAATAGATAAATTTTCAAGAAATAGTGTTACTTAATAGATATATCTTTGGCAATTAATCAATTATTACAACTTATATTGAATTCAGGTACTGTGTGGTTCTCTAATGGTGGGAAATTTTCAATGATAGATATTTTACCTAGTGCACTAAGGAAGTCGTCGTGGCCTTAGTAATAAATAATTTGCTTACGGCGTACGGCGTTCGGTTCCCCTTGGCTGCAACTGGTTGGTCCCGCTAACTCCGTCTAGGATATCTGGATCAAGGGAGGACAATTTCTCCTGGCGATGAGGATAAATGGACCCTACGCTCCTCTCTCGTTGGCAGGTTGGAAAAGAGTGGTGTTTTTTCCTCGGTCAGCTTCTCTTTTGAGTGGGCGGAAGTGAATTTTATGTATCACGTCGCCGGGTTCGACGTAGGGGTTTCTTATTGGTTGAATTCCTATCCGATGTCCATATTGGATTTTCCATAAGAAATAGGGCAGCCTAAACCACTTCACAATATTTTGTTTAACCTTTCAAACCACACAAGTGTAATTTTTCCCTGACTATAATTCATAAATACATGTTTTAAAATTCTAAAGCTATAGGTTAAGTGGCTATTCTACTAATTAAGCTGAGTTGCTAGCAAGGTAGTCTGTGACGTAACATTTCCGTACACATACCTAAATTGAATAAATAATTTATATAAAATATAATTTTCAATATAATACCTATAATAATGCCTATATAATATATATCCCATAAACACATAAATACAAATAAATTTGGTGGACATTGGTGGGAGGATCATCACAGTGATGCTGTATGAAGAATATATTATCACATATGCCAAGAAAAATAAGGTAAGATGCATGTTTCAATTATTAAATTTAGTCAAACATGAACAAATATTAATTTAATATACAATTTATTTTGGCTTATGCACGGCGCAAATGTTCAAACTAACGGCTGCAGACTGGAGCCGGCTGGATCAGCTGATCAGCAACTGTCAAAGTTCGAGGTTAGGTAGGCCCTAGGCAGAAATAAACAATCTAGACAGTAACTTCAGTAATCAAATAATATATAATCCAGGCAGGTGAGCGACTTTTTGATCTTATTTAGAAATTCAATGAATAGCTGGCTTATCAGCAATAAATAGATAACATTTTATTTCCTGACCTGCTTAATAATAATAATATTGAGGACCCGTTAGGCTGGGGTCGTGACATAAATCAGCCTCCTGAGAGATGTATTGATTCTTAATGGCACGAAGTAGAGTTACAATCAATAGATCTCTCAACATTTACAAAGTGAGAATCAATTTAATTTTGCATAGCATGGTAATGAGCGCTGGACCTAACACTAACTTAAATACTAAATCAATGGAATTCATCCATACAACTCCTTCAACAATTTTCAACATCATAAATTTCCTTAAATACATCTTCAACATCATAATTTTCCTTAAAAACTAACAAACAGTGGTCACACCACAACATTAGCCGGTTTTCAAATTCCGCGCCAATAAACTCCAACACATCACATACAACTGCGTCATAACATAATCATATTTTTTGCCTACCACTTTGACATCATCATCAAGATACATAACACTTCATAAATCTTATAACTAATTCCAACGCTCTTTGCTAGAATATCTCTTTCAAGAACAATAATAATTTTTATGAACCTCTACTTCTTGATTTAGATTTAGAAACTTAATTTAAAGACTAAGAAATTTACATTGGTTGGTCGATCTGACACAACGTGACTTTTACAAATTGCCCTGCTCGGATTTATAGAGTTTGCCGTTGGCACTAATGTCGCCGGCCTAATTGATTGTCACATGGCCGTGAAAAAATGTTTAATTGCCTCAATTTCAAATAATTATCACAAAGTTCAATAAATACTGATTAATTTCAATTAAGCATCATGATCTCCTTTAAAATATACATATTCTACAATAAGTTTGCTAAAAATGCCATCTTCCAGGTTTCTTTGTGGGAGTTGGTAGCTTCTAACATCAGCTGATCGGTGGTCCCAAAAGAATAAAGGGATAAATAAACAAACAGACCACATATTCAACATGTTTAGACGATAAAACACTAACCTACTAATGGGAAATAGTAAAATTTTTATAATATATACAAGTTATTAATGTTTATGGTGAAGGTCTGACATGGGGTACCTAGGTATGGGTTAGGGTAGGTAGAGGTTGGTACTTGTTCAAAATTTTAATTTCCCCCTTTGTTTGCTGGAGCAACTTCCAGTATCGAATGAGGTGCCTATGAACGTAACCCCAAAGTCGAAGTTTTAATTATGTGTCCTCGTGGGCGGTGTTTAAATTCCCCAGATAGTTTGCTTCCCATAATGTTTATAAGTTTTCCCTATTACAATAGACCTAACATAATTTTTATTTTTATTAATTAATTATTTATTTATACATATACTTTTTTATTTTTATTTTTAAAGTGGCTAGTTGTTTGTTTTAAAGTTTTAGTGAGGTTAGGTGTACATATAATTCCTCTCTATTTACAAATACCCTTTTTTATGTTGTTTATTCATTTACTATTACATACATATATATATATATATATATTTATTTATTTATTTATTTATATTTTTTTTTTTTTTTATTTATTAACATTCAAATTCTAAAATTTATTGATTATGAGTAGGTCTCTGCCCCAACAAATGCTAAATCCCAAAATAGGCAATATTAATATCATACACTCCTTTATCGTAGTAATATATTTCGCTTTATTTACATCATCTCATGCTCTCCAGTAGGGTTTAACATTGGAAACGTTTTCCCACCACTTCATTTCTTCATCACTTTCATCTGTTAACCTCACTGTATTCCTTTCTGATACCTCAATTACCCGGAATGGTCCAGAGTAAATGTGAAAGAATTTCTTGGTCAATTTACTTAGTGCATCAGATAGTCTATGTGTCTTTACTAACACTTCCTGTCCCACGGTGTATGTCTCATTCTTAACACGTAAGTCATGTTGCTTCTTTCTGTTTTCTGCTGCCCTTTGGAGCTTGTTTTGCACTAAATGTATTCTGTCCAAGTTAACTGGCTTGTCACTAGTAGGAAATTTTACAATTTGTTCAATGAATGACATGTTTCTATAGCCAAATACAATTTCGTGCGGTGTAAACCCAGTACTCTCATTCACGCTATTGTTCAAGCAGTATTCAAGAAATGGCAAGTATTTATACCAGTGATGGTGATGTATGCTACAATATGTTCTCATGAACCTCGAAATCTCCGACATTTTATGTTCGACAGGGTTTGAATTTGGGTGGTAAGTGTATGTGAAATCTCTATGCCAGAATAATGCAAAATCTCTTTCCATTTTCTACTGCTGAAATAGGTAGCATTATCCGATAATATACGTTGAGGCTTACCAAGTTCGTTTACCCATTGGTCGGTGATACAAAGTGCTGGTTTTTCGCCAGTTATTTTACCGATCAGATATAATTTAGTATATTTAGAAAATACACAGGTTAGCGCAAATATATGTCGTTTTCTATGCTTGGCTTGTGGTAATGGTCCATAAATGTCGACCGATACTAACTCCATGGGCTGCTTAGGCAATATAGGTATCATTTTCCCACGTAATTTGTACTTTAGAGGCTTTGTACGTTGACAAATGTCGCAAGCTCTTATTATTTTTGCTATCTTCCGACTCTGCTGGCGAAAATAACTACATTCCCTGAGTGCATGCAAGGTCTTTTACGAAGTGCCCTATGCGCTCGTGGCTTCTCTTGTGACATCATTTACAATGCTATCAGGAATAATTAGCCTCCAATGGTAAGCATCTTTGGACGATCGATAGAAAAGAAAATTGTTAAAAATGCAGTATTGTTGCAAATAGGCGGCGGTAGTCGGTATAGGTTGCAACAACTGAGTGCGTATGTTGGTTAGGTTAGGATCTTCCAACTGCTGTTAAAATTCTCTTAGCAGTCATACTCGACTTCTGTACTATCGGTTGAATATTTTCTGGATAGGGTACAGAACATTCAGGCTCCAAAGTGTAGCAATGGTAAGTGGTATCGTTACTGTATGTAGTTTCCATTTCTCTGGATAAGAAGTCAGCGCTTCTATTTTCTCGCCTGCCAAATAGCTCAACTCTAAGTCGTACTCCTGTAAAGCAAGGAACCATCTAGATAATCGGTTGTGAGTTAACTTTGCCGTTTTAAAGAAAATGAGGGCTTTGTGATCGGTATTCACATAAATTTTTTGTCCCAACAACAGAGTGCGGTACTTTAAACAAACTTCAACAATACTTAACAGCTCTTTCGTTATTGAATGTTCCGAGCTGCGCTGCGTCTTCAGACTTTTGCTAAAGAAAGCTATTACTCCTTTTTCCCCATCCGCGTCTTTCTGATATATTTCAGCTCCTAAGGCAGTATCAGATGCATCACAATTTATAAAGAAAGGCAGCTCAAAATTTGGATGCCTGAGAATAACGGCATTTAGGAAAGCCTCTTTCAAGTCCTGGAAAATGGCTTCTTCATGAGGTCCCCATTTCCAAGGTTTGTTGGTAGACAGAACATGACTAAGTTGTGTAGTGTATGCTGACATTTTTGAATTGAATCTCCGGTAAAATTGTAAAAATCCGATAAATTTCTGTAACTGTTTTCGGTTGATAGGAGATGGAAAATTTCGTATAGCCTCCAGCTTGCTTTCATCTTGCGACACGCCTTCTGGTGTTATAGTGTGGCCTAGATATTTCACTCGGTTATTTACATTTAGAAAGCTTCAGTTTTAGACCATTGTTTCTCAATCTGGTAAATACTTTTGCGATAAATTTTCAACAGACTTTTTAATGGGTGCTATGTGTTGGATTACAGTAGCTTCATGTAACGCACGAGTCTCTGTACAAACGGTTTTTTGTGCTTGCAATGTATTGCTGACGTCCATCTGTATTGCTTGTCGATGTTTTAGCATGTTTGTATTTACTTCACCGAATTTAATTTCAATGTGATCATTCACCTCTTTCCTCGTCTCCGCTTATTTCCTTAGTAAGCTGTTGCACAACTTCCCTTTCATCTGGGTTAATTCCGCTCTGTCTATTTTTTCCACTAACCGTTGATTCATCTTAACCACATTATCATCCACGACTTTATCTACACAGCGCTGATGTGATCATTAATTCCATCCACAATACTAACCGAAGCCTCCACCTTACTAGTACGCACCTCCCACTCCTGTCTTGTCTGTTGAGCCTGTTCTTTGCCTTCTCTTATTTCCGTTTCCAATCAAATTACTTGTCGCCGAAATTCCTCATTTATTTCTTTTGCAAAATTTGTCACAAGCTCGCTAAATTGTTTATATATTTTATTCATGGTAGTAGTAACTGAGGTAGGACTATCATTCATTAAAATATCGCATAACACATCCTGTGAGTCGTCAAGACCTATTGGAGTGCTAGGTGAATTTAACTTATTTGGGTTGGCTGATTGAGCCATTCCCGCTACATCATTATCCTCTTCCCGCATAGTAGATGAGAATCTAGGTATATTATCCCCTTGTACATTGATGGACCCTACACTGCCCACGACGCAATCCCTAGGGGTATGGACAATAGTATCTCCTCTACACGCGACTCATGAGTGATATCAGTGCGCTCTTGGATTGAAGTGTCATCATTAAATTCTCCCATGTAAGATATACAAGAGTCGGTAGGGTGTGTCATATTGAGGAAGTGATATACAATGTGAGCCAAAGTGAATAGTGTGACTAATAGTCAATAGTGAACTACTACGATTATAAACCTGGAAGGAAAAGGCAACAAACAACATGCAACGGCAACACCAATGTCCACCTACATAGATAAACATGTAAATTCTTCCTGCCAATCGGAGTTTAAAGCAAATAATGGTAACTCTTTTCCAAAATTCTTAAATTAAAGCTTGAATATGGATATGTCCCAGTAAGTAATTAATAATCTCAATAGCTGAGCTATGCTTCAAATTTGCAGTGACTAGGCAATTGTTCATGAATAGTTTTGTTCAAAGCTGTATTCTGTATTCTTAGCTTGGATAGTAAATATTAAAAATATGAAAGAAACCTTAATATTAAATAATAAAATGCAGTAGGTCTCTTAATAATTCATAAATTTCAGTATCAATATTTTCGAATATCAAGCTTTTCGCTAACTTACAACTAGATTGACTGACTAGCAAATTTGAATGAATGCAAATCAATAAGCAACTCAGCTTTACACCTTATACTAGGTAAATTCTGGTTATTCCATATTCCATTCAATCATAATTTGGGTCCATTTCCCAAGAATTAATTAATTTATTGAAATTGCCAAATTTTATTTTACAAATTAAATATCTAAAGCATCGCTCCACTCGCCCTTAACGCTATACATGTAATGCCCTGGCGCTGGCTGCAGTCGGTATAGAGGTCACTCCATAGGCATGGATTATAAATAATTGATAATGCCAATATTCCTATAGATATTTCTTTGTTAGGCGCAATTACAGTTGAGAATAGCTGGTGGAAAACGCAGCTATTAGAAATTATAGGTATGTATACCATACGATATTAATATAATACCCTGAATACGAGGTATGTATCAGGTTCATACAAAGTTGAACTTGTGTGCAGACATGCAACACGCTAAATTTCAAAGAATAAGCACAAGTCAATTTGACCAGGCTATTCCTCTCCTTCAGATGATAAATAAGTGCTGACCGTCTATGTGTGGTTAAGCAATCGGAACATTCGCACCGTTTCGGTACGATACAGACCCAGGCGGGCAGTGGAATGTGGTGGAGGTATTGTCCCCCAATCACAGACCAAACCCCGTGCCAGTCGCCCCCTGAAGCTGTCAAAGTCCCGATTGTAGGGTTTATACCCTTCCTCTCGGTCTTTAGCTTATAGCGGAAGATACTCTACAAGTCGACTGATCCGACTGCCAGCACACACAGGCGGTTGCTGATCACAAGAAGAAATTCCATAAAATATAAGTAATTCGCTAATATGGCATTAAATTCCTCCAAATACAAAGTATCATGTACCTCGAGAGAGAGAAAGCAAAGCAAGGAATAATAATAATTCAGTGCTCCATCCCCACTCCAAAGGACATGCATACACCTGAAATATAAATGCACGTGCAGTTATTTATCTGGGAGAATATTCCACTAAGCCATCCAACAAATTCAAATACATTAAATAATGGAATAACCAAAGGGTAAATAGAATATTCTTGACCCAACTCGCCAAAATAACGAATCAATATATATTCTCCTATAATACAAATTTCAAAGTAATATTCAGGCTACATCAAATAATATTCAGTAAATAGATTTCTTTAAATAGATAAATTTTCAAGAAATAGTGTTACTTAATAGATATATCTTTGGCAATTAATCAATTATTACAACTTATATTGAATTCAGGTACTGTGTGGTTCTCTAATGGTGGGAAATTTTCGATGATAGATATTTTACCTAGTGCACTAGGAAGTCGTCGTGGCCTTAGTAATAAATAATTTGCTTATGCCGACGGCGTTCGGGTTCCCTTGGCTGCAACTGGTTGGTCCCGCTAACTCCGTCTAGGATATCTGGATCAAGGAGGACAATTTCTCCTGGCAATGAGGATAAATGGACCCTACGCTCCTCTCTCGTTGGCAGGTTGGAAAAGAGTGGTGTTTTTCCTCGGTCAGCTTCTCTTTGAGTGGGCGGAAGTGAATTTTATGTATCACGTCGACGGGGTTCGACGTAGGGGTTTCTTATTGGTTGAATTCCTATCCGACGTCCATATTGGATTTTCCATAAGAAATAGGGCAGCCTAAACCACTTCACAATATTTTATTTAACCTTTCAAACCACACAAGTGTAATTTTCCCTGACTATAATTCATAAATACATGTTTTAAAATTCTAAAGCTATAGGTTAAGTGGCTATTCTACTAATTAAGCTGAGTTGCTAGCGAGGTAGTCTGTGACGTAACATTTCCGTACACACATACCTAAATTGAATAAATAATTTATATAAAATATAATTTTCAATATAATACCTATAATAATGCCTATATAATATATATCCCATAAACACATAAATACAAATAAATTTGGTGGACATTGGTGGGAGGATCATCACAGTGATGCTGTATAAAGAATATATTATCACATATGCCAAGAAAAATAAGGTAAGATGCATGTTTCAATTATTAAATTTAGTCAAACATGAACAAATATTAATTTAATATACAATTTATTTTGGCTTATGCACGGCGCAATGTTCAAACTAACGGCTGCAGACTGGAGCCGCTGGATCAGCTGATCAGCAACTGTCAAAGTTCGAGGTTAGGTAGGCCCTAGGCAGAAATAAACAATCTAGACAGTAACTTCAGTAATCAAATAATATATAATCCAGGCAGGTGAGCAACTTTTTGATCTTATTTAGAAATTCAATGAATAGCTGGCTTATCAGCAATAAATAGATAACATTTTATTTCCTGACCTGCTTAATAATAATAATATTGAGGACCCGTTATAGTTGGGTCGTGACAACTTAAAAACGGACCACCATGTTTTCAACGTGCTGTTAATTTGATATTTGCTGATGTACCTAATGTGTTAGTGTATATTGATGGTATTATTGTATTCTCTGACTCTCTGGAAGAACATATGAGACATTTGGAGACAGTTTTCAAAAGATTGCAAAAATTCAATCCAAAAATACAACTTGACAAGACTGAATTTTTCCATAGAGAATTATTATTTTTGGGTCATGTAATTTCTAGTGAAGGCATAAAACCAAATCCTTTGAAAGTTCAAGCAATAAAAGATTTTCCTATTCCCCAAAATCAAAAGAATGTGAAACAATTTTTAGGACTTTGTGGTTATTATAGGAAACTAGTTAAGAACTTTGCTAAAATGGCACAGCCTCTATCTCACTCACTCAGGAAAAATGTCACGTTCAATAACAAAGATGAATCTTTTGTTAAAGCATTCAATGACCTTAAAGAACAGATCATAAACGCTCCTGTTCTCAGATTACCTGACTTGAATAGACCGTACATTCTAACGACTGATGCAAGTCAAAAAGCTTTAGGAAGTGTCCTCTCTCAGAAATTCGATGACGGAGAACATCCGATCTCATTTGCATCTAGGACTTTGAACCCAGCAGAAACCAACTTGTCAACAATTGAAAAAGAGTTGCTAGCTGTGGTTTGGTCAATTAAGCATTTTCGACCTTATTTATACGGAAATAAGTTCACTTCACTGTGAGAACAGATCACAAGCCGTTAGTCTGGCTTCATTCTTTGAAATAGCCTAACTCCAAGCTAGTTCGTTGGAAATTATTGTTAGAAGAATTCAATTTCACAATCGAATATTTACAAGGCAAATCGAATTTTGTAGCCGACGCTTTAAGCAGAAATCCAATTGAATTACACAATAAAGAAATAGAAAAAAATCCTAAACTTGCTCAAGAATTATTAGATGACATATTTAGAAATCTCAAAAATGTTCCTCAAATAGATCAAGAAATGCTTGACGAAATACTTGAATCAATACCTAACGAAAATAATGAAAATGACCAACAAGACGAAAATATGGATGAAATACCCCAAAATATTCCTGCCAAAAATATCGATGAAATACTCGTACCCCAAAATTATCCTGACGATAATAATCACATACCGGACGACCAAAATGCAAACGACTCTGACAATGATAGTTTAATGACAGTTCATTCACAGGAAAGTTCCAATGCTAGAATTTACATCATTGACGAGACTAGACCAGTGAACATTGAATATAATCAAGTGATTATAAAGCGAGGTACTTCAAAACCAAATTTCAAAAAAGTTTTTGATAAACAAAGAATAACTTTCTTCTTTTCAAATCCCGATGATATTAAAAACAACATTGATATTAAAAAACATACTTGAATCCCACGAACTTATGGAATCGACGACGCTCGAGGAAATACTCTCAAAAGTTGGAAAAACAAAATAATTTTGACTTTCACTGAAGAACTGACTCAAGCTTTTGATAAAATCAAATTTAAGATCTATTAAAGAAACTGACTGATGTGATTGACAAAGACGAACAACTTGAATTGAATTGAAAGATATCATGACGGTAAGTTTTCATAGAGGTATCAATGAGAACTACATTTAAATTAAGAAAAGAATACTATTGGCCCTCTATGTATCGAGATAAATAATTTTGTAAATAAATGTAGCAATTGCTTGCAAGTGAAGTATGATAGGAAACCTGACAAAATAAATTACGAAAAAACACCTACGCCTTTAGCACCATTCCAAGAATTGCAGATTGATGTTTTCTCGTTATAGACAACATAAGATTCTGACTATAATTGACGCATTCACAAATGCTTGATGCTTACATTTTGGACAATTTGTCAGGTATAGCAGTGACTAAAGCCTTCAAACAATACTTTGCGAGACACCTCTCCCTAAGAAAATTCAAATGGACCAAGGAAAAGAATTTGACAATACACTTTTCAAACAATTTTTGTCTATCTATGATATTACTCCTTATTATGTGTCTTCAGGTCATCCTGATTCACAAGGAACCATAGAACGTACACTCGACTCTAATTGAAACACTTAATTCTTTGGAAATTGACAGACCTAATTCATCATTGGAAGATAAACTTCTTCTTAGCTTGATTTCCTACAATAATTCGATCAAAAGAATTTTAGTATGACTCCTTTTGAATTGACTTTTGGACCAAACAAATACATTTCAGATTTGGAACTGACAAGAGCAGAAATAACTGAACATAGCTTCGACGAACACTTTAAAGAATTAAAAATATTACCGAAATCAATAGAGCTAAAATTGAGAAGGAAAAACAAACTAGAACCGAAAAGCTAAATCAAACTCGTGAAAGACCACCTGAGTATGTAGGAAAAGAAAGATTCGTAAGAAATATCCAAAATAAAAAGCACTTGCCTAAATATTTCCCAGCTACTAAAGTAGCATCAAATAAATATCAAAGTAAAGGTAAAGTTCTCAAACTCCACCCCAATCGACTTAAACGACCTAAACTAGTAAAATCCAATGATAATATTGTTTCAGATGCTGATAATCGTAATGATAGGGATAGTCCTTTGCCTTCCTGCTCTCGTGATGACCTATCACCTGACAGACTTGACAGACTCAGCGGGACTAGTACCGATTAAAACTGGTCAATCAACTGTTATCAACGAGACTTACAAAATTATTCACTACTCCAACATAACTAATTTGCAAACTGAACTATTAGCTCTTCAAAATTCGATAAGAACTCTTGAAAATTCTTCTATTTCAAATGACATTGTATTTTCTTTGTATAGATTAGAAAAAAGATTGTACTTTAAATTGGAATCCATTACTCAAAAAGATTTCTCAATTGTTAATAATAAGCGTACAAAAAGAGGATTATTTAATGGTTTAGGAAACGCAATTTCTTGGGTCACAGGTTTGATGATCGCAGATGATAAGGAACATTACAATGATATTATTGCAAAAATGGAAAATA
The DNA here is from genome assembly GCA_017141385.1 of Sogatella furcifera. NCBI lineage: Eukaryota > Metazoa > Arthropoda > Insecta > Hemiptera > Delphacidae > Sogatella > Sogatella furcifera. The sequence goes on from CM029556.1 coordinate 14,449,759, forward strand.
ATGAAATGCATTCAATCAAGAATGAAAAAGCGAATATTGTATTAAATGAAAATTTGGTAAAGAAATTTAATAGTAACGTAAAGAATATCAATTCCAATAATAAAATGTTGAATAAAATTACGAATCAAAATTTGGATGCAATTGGAAGACTTCAAATTGTAAATTTAATTTCTGTTACCTTGGAATTTTTGGACGATGAAATAAATGATATAATTAACTCAATTTTGTATTGTGAAAATGGGAAACTTCACCCTTCTATAATATCAATGAAAGATTTGGATAATGTTGTTAGTGATAAGAATTATTCTTTAGCTAGTAAAGATATGAAAGTATTGTGGGAGATAAGCAGAACAACTTGTATTTTGTCAAAAAACCTATTGACGTATGTTATTCAAATTCCAAAAGCTAATGTAAATTTCGATAGATACAATTTAATTTCTTATCCTGTACAGAATGAATCAAAAGTGTTTACAATAAAATTAATTGATGATGTTTTCTCGGTTTCAAAAGACAACAAAATTTGGAAATTGTATAATTGTTTTGATTTCTTGAATAACTCGTTTTGTAAAGATTCTAAAATTGTAACTGATGAATGTACTTTATCTTTATTCAGGAATGAACCTTTGAAAAAATGTAAAAAGATCGAATTGATAAATGTTGAACCATATTTTAAATATTATAAAATGAATTTTTTAATAGGGTTTTTTGGAAATCA
>CM029556.1:17245312-17261264 GCA_017141385.1 Sogatella furcifera
ACTAAGTAGATGTATCAAAGTCTATTTTATGATGCACACAGTTAGGTGAAATAGAAATGGGAATACAGAGTTTTAGATTCACTTTTGTGTTATGTAGGTTGCAGATTTGTATGAAGCGCACTCTTGGGCACGTTGACTTACCACAAATGTGTTTCTAAAATTATTCAAGTATCGTGCACAGATCATTGTCGTGGAATCACTAAATGTATTGCTCAAACACATAGCTTTCTTTAATAAAAAAGTGATCAAAAACTCTAATAGGTCAACATTAATATTGATATATTGTTAGCTCTACTTCTCATGCTCCACAACTTTTAAGGGTGAGAGGAGATAGTGGATCTTTCAATTAAGGTGGTGCATTCAAAAAATAGAATAATTTTTTTAATTTTTTTCTTCACTCTAATCTATTGGACAGGTTCTTAGAAACTAATTTATGTAATAACATTTTTTTCTATTAGCTTCAGTAGCTCACAATAGAGGGCTCTAAAAGTGGCTTTTTTGAGGAGCAAATAAGACACACACACACTACAAAAACTACAAAATAGAAAAATTTGAAAAAAATATGCAAGCCTAACCTCTTAACTACTACAACCAAAACATTTGACAACTTTGTTCATGAAAATCTCAAAAAATTAAAAAGTGTGTATATAGCCATTTTAAACACCTTTTTTAATATGAAGTGTTTGTTTAATAAACTTCAAATTTAGTGCAATTTGTAACAGCGCTGTTCATGATGGATAAACTTGATGCTCACACTAATTTCATGAACACAATAATAATCACGGTGTGTGTACCTTTTTAAAGCGCGGTTTTATGCTGTCTCGGCTCCACATTTGTTGGATGATTATACAGCGCCCGCACTCGCACGCTCAGCAAGGAGGAGCTATGACCTGCTACCCCTCCCCCATTCTCCCTTCCACTTCCCTACCCACTACCACTTGTGACTCATACCTAGCCTGTCTGCTCAGTTCTCACTCAAAAGTCAAAACCAGTATTGGAATGAAATAATGCTGTAGCTACAAAGTAGGGCAGCAGGTTATCTATTCAACACAGGGCAAATAGCTTATCATGCACCATTTATCTGGTGAAAATTTCATGTTATACTCTGGGTGCCAATAGGGGTAACCTTTTTTTAGAGTATCTCATTGATTTTTGATCGAGTTATCATTATGATAGATCTTGATGTGACAGATTCCAAATCCAAGTGATTCCAAACCTAAAAGTTGAGCTTTTTTGTAATTCCAAGATGAGCTAAACCAAATTTTTTGTTCCGTTTCTAGTCTACTGCAATTTCCGTCAAAATGATGAGTTGGACGAAAGAGTCATATCTATCTTTTTTTTTTTTTGTAAATGAATTTCAAAGAGAGTATGATATCAAGTTCATATCTCTGTCTTCATCAGAAGAAACCAGTTACGATTTTTCAAAAGAGGTTTAATTTTCAAGAAAAACGCGAATTTGATGTTGTTTTGTCAAATCTTTTGATGTATTGATATGTTGAATTGGTGTGTAATTCGAAAATCCCCTGAGGATAATTTTGTCCTCTACAATTTTAGATGTAAGTAGACGTTCCTTTTTGTTGTATAGTTTTTGAACTAGAGGAGTAAGAGTAGAAAGATATCTTGTATTAAAAAAACGTATTAGGAAATCTTACGCAATGATCTCCAAAACAAATCTATAATATACATGATTGCTTGTATTGAGATTTTAAGAAATCAGGTTATATAAGGTCTCTCAGATAATTTTTCAGCACGAATAAGCCACTTACCGATCTGATTTTTGGTTATGTTCAATAATTGTAAAGGAACCTTCAAGGATCTCAAACCAAGGGTACTTCTAACTACAGTATTACAAAAGTCAACGGATCTCCAACAATTATAGCTCATTCTTCCCAGCTCATCAAGAGTGGTCCAAATTCATGAATAATATGTTGAATTTTGTCAAAAAAAATTTAACAAACGAATTTCCGAGGTAATATTGAGTTCTCCATCACATACCAGGATGATGGGGGACATCTTCGAGAATCCTCTGTGATAAATAGAAAAAATTATCATTGAAATAGAGATAAATTCTTCCTTTTGAACCTCTATATAAATAACTCTCATGGCATCACGCATTTAAGATTGTTCTATCAACTTCAATAGATACCGTACTGAATTTCAATTAATTCCTTTTTAAAAGGTTTTGTCAGGCAACCAATAAACTCTAATTCAAGATTGGAGCAAGATAAAGAAGCGCTTTTTGGGCTCAAATTGTAGGCAATGATTCGTTCTATACTTGCAGTTTGGGATGTCTCATAGACCTTTTCAACTCCTTTGTTTGATTACAAAATGATCAAAGGTGAAATGAGTGTAAACATATTCGATTCTTCAACTTGAAAGAACTATTTTTTCCTTTTTATTTGACAAATATTTGAAGAGATATTAAAGTTGAAAAGAGGGAGAATTGTGATCTAAGATTTAAGACAAACCACAATTTTTATCTTCAAGGACTCGAAGATACATTCATTTGTGAGTAAAAATATAAGTATGTGATGGAAATGCTTTGAGTCGAGAGCGACCTCAGCTAAAAAAACAGTCACGCTCTTATTATAGTCTGTCCAAGTAAGGAGCCTCTGGCAAGATGGGAGAATGACTGCAGCTCGGTAGATATTGGTTCAAAAATTATAAATTTGACCTCAAATTGTAGGAAATAATTCGATCTACTATTAAAACCTCATTTATATAGAGGTTTAAGAATAACCAGAATTATCAATTTTCAAATAAAAAAATTATCCGTTTTCTTGAAATGGAAAACTTCATAAAAATTCAAATCATTTTACTTTATTTTACGTGATTTTGAATTATGATATTCATAATTTGCATTTATATATACATTGTAATAGTATGATGGTTCATATTATTTTGTTGATTAGCAAATATTATGAGCTTAGTTCTATCGATAATCAATTCATTAATTTCATAATCTATTGTTCATTTGTTTGATCTCAAAACTTACCAAGCAATAGGGAGGCAGAAAGCAATCCATTGTGGAAGCTCAAAAAAATTAGAATAGAAAAAATAAATAATGACAATTAAATAAAGTATTTTTATTATTAATACTCAGAGTATGGCTTTTTAATACTAGGGAGACCTAAGGGTTGATCCATTCCCAAACCAATTAAACATGTAACAAAAAATAAATAACATGGAGAACCATTAGGGTTTCATATTTTTTCAAAACGTTATCAATATTGAAAATTTAACACGTCACAAAATCAGTTGAAAATGAAGGAGAATAATATTAAACATTGACTTGAAATCTAGAGCACTTTGAAATTTTGTCATGACAACCGAAAATATAATATTAAAATGAATATTTCAATTATATCTTTTAATATTAATGTAATACCTTTTTCATTTCTCATTTCTGTCTATTAATTTTAGTATTATAAAACAAAACATGAAGATCTCAAAAAAAGTGATTGAATACAGCCTATGCGTGGTTACTGTGCATCATTAGAACCAGGATATATAATTTGTTAAGTGAACCAAAATTTATAATTTTTCTATTTACATTGTAGTTACTGTATTTAAATGTTGTTGGGAATGAAGCGATACGGTCATACGGATAGAAATTCAAGCCATTCAGCCGGCTCGGCTTTTACTTCTGCGTTTGCAGTTTCAGTTTTTATTTTACTGGTTCTAGTCCCACTCCGAACCCGGGGTGAGGAGAGAGAGTACAGAGAAGGAAAGTTCCTTGCGGAGAGAGCGTGTAATTTTTCATGGAGAGGGGAACCTTACTACTACATACACAACGGTGTCCAGCAGCAAGTGAATAGTGACGCTGGAGCGACCTAGCGGAATTAGTTTGTCCCTAGAGCTAATCGCATGATCGCAAATCGAAGTACCTTTTTTGAAATATTTTCATTCCTCATAACATGTTTCGGCGTTCTAGAGCCTTTTTTGCATTTGAATTGCATTCTAGGCAACTTGATTTGCATTTATTGAAAGTCTCTACTTTTATAATTATATCAAGCAACATACAAGTATATAACTAATATTTTATCGATACAAGACTACATGATATCAATAACCAGTGTTGATATTCTTGGTATTCATGATATTCTTGGGTTTTCAAGATTCAATTTGATTCAAACACTTGATAAGGACCTTGGGAGGAAATCCCCACGAGGAATGTTTATTGGAAATGAAGGGATAAAACTTACACTTGTCTGGCAGCTATCAGCCTTTGTGCGTGATAGATATGGGTTGTTCAACGCTACCATTTTACAGTCAATGTAGTAAAAAATGCGTAACTAGCTGCAAAAGCTGTTTATTACACACTCGCGAATGGTGCAAACGATATAACCTCGCAAAGGGTTATAACTGTAGTGCGAGATACCTGGATAAAGCTAATACTGTACATACATCGACTTTGATACCGAACACGAGTGTAGACTGAAGGGTTACATGATATCCTTTCTGCGGGATTGGATTGATTTTTACCGTCAAATAGACGCCTTCAAAACGAATGATTTTTCTCTATCCCTTTTTTTCTCAACGTATGTGGAAATGTGAAATGTATTCAAATTAACTTTGAATCAATACATTCATGTTAACTAACTTTTTACACTTTGAGAACGAATTTATTACTTCAGTAGAGTCTTGCTAGTTTGTCCAAGCAGAGAAGATATTCTTACAAGATGGGAAAATGACTCTAGCTAGGTCAATATTGGTTTTAATGTTGATTGATTCAAAGGAAACCTTTAAATCTACGATTTGAGATCAAATTTATAATTTTTGAACCACTATTGACCGAGCTGGAGTCAAATTCCCATTTTTTCAGAATATCTTATTTGCTTAAACAGGCTATATCCGTTCATTGCTCAACCCTTTTTTGTATCATCCTGCATTCTAATTAGGAACACAAATTTTTCAATCTCAAATAAAATCAAAGGTAATGTGTACAGACGTTCCATTGCATAGTGACTTGAATTAGCCAAATATATATTTTTTGGACTTATTTTAATTCCTTGACACAGCTGTAGAACGATGACTTTTTGCCATTGGCTACAGTCACTTGCGACGTTAAAATTGGGTAGGAGCTCAGGTCCAAACACTAGACGGAGTAGAGGTAATGTTTTTGAAATCATAAGAGACAATATAGACGCATTTCATCAGCTGTTAGTAGGATATATCACGAACAAGAGACAGACAAAACCGCCTTTTTTTTGGCCTTAGCTGAAAATTCAGCTAATTAGAGTCGACCATGAAAATCTGTCTGCTGCAAGGTTTTCTAGAAAGCACTCTATTTTCATAGCTCAATCATTCAACTGGCGAAATTTCTGTGAAAACAGCATTCAACTGCACCGAGTCCATGCAAGCTCTATTTAAAGAGCCATCCATCATTCCATAATCATATCCATCAATCCATCAACGCGCTGTATTCGAGCTAGCATAAATGTGGCTAATGGAAAATAAAACAACAATACGGCTCTCATCTAAACATTATGTATTAAACGAAGAACACTCGGTCTGTCACCTTTACAAGGTGGATTTCGAATGCCACTAAAATCTCAGCCTGAAAAAGTGTTTTACTGTTGCTGAACATCTTTCTCACACCTCTTTACCACTGCTCTCTCTCCCTCTCAACTTTCTCGCACCTTCTCTCCCACTTTTCTTTCACTAATTCTCCCATCCCATACTTATTCAGATAATTTGATTCATATAATTTAATTATAATTTTTACTAAAATTTGATAATTTTTACTAAAATTTAATTATTTTCTAATATAATTCAATTCCTCTTCACATGTTCTCTCCCACTTCCCTCTCTCAATCTCAATCTTTTCATTGCCTCCTAAACCCTTACTCGCACTCACTAAATCACTCTCTCACTTTTTTCAAACACACATTATACAATTTTCTTGCTAAAATTTCCTCTCATTTTCCTACATGCCACTAAAATATCAGTCTGAGAAGTAGTGTTTTACTGTTGCTGATCATCTTCCTCACACTTTCTCACTCTTTACTTTCTCTTTCTCTCATTCAAAGTTGAGTGTTAATGGGAGAGATGTCTTTGAACATCCCTCTCCAAGAATGAACATTTATACGTCTAAACTCCGCCATTTTATGTAGATACGCACAAATTTATATTACCGTTAGCCTATTGAATCCTACATCTGTCTCATGTTGCAAGTTTTCATAGTTTATAATTAGCCAACTTATGCAAACCATCATAATATAATTAGTGTGATTTTCATCTATTTTTATTCTTATAGCATAGGATTCGAATTATTGTATTATGTAATTCATGAATAAAGTGATTGGATCTGAATCTCTCTCAACTTTCTCGCACTCATTTCCTCACTTTCTCTCACTCATTCCAAAAATCTTATCGAATCCGATCTGATCTAATCTTATTCTCTCTCACGCCTTACACTCTCTCTCATACCGTCCTACACCCTCACCCTACATCTCACAATCATCTTCACTCACCACCAACCACCCTCACTCTCTATCAAACACACATATACACATTCCCTTAGCTGAAATTCCTCTCACTTTTCTCCACACCAAACCATAACACTATGCAGAATATTTTAAAATGGCTGAATCCAAAATACAGATGCTGCGGTGGGCATGACAGTGCCGGAGCCTTTGAGGCGCGACTGAGGTTTTAATTTGTTCTCTGAAAGTGGAATTCTCTCCTCATACCAGTTTTAAAGCCCCCCCCCCCACTAATCCTTGAGACACTTGTTTTCCTACTTTTTCTCCTGATTTTAGTATTTCCTTCCTGCTTCCATTTTCCGCCCCAGGCTTTTAATCCGTTTCTTCGTCTCCTCTTTTCTCTCTCTCTCTCTTCCTTTTCTTCCCGACGCCATTTCCCGCTACGCCGATGCTGCTTCTTGCCTGTAAATAGCTCGTGCTCATTATCGCCCTCGAAAGACAAGATGAATTGTCGGTTAGAATAACTAATTGTCTTTGAAAAATCCTGTCGACGACTGGGAATGAATTGGATGCCGCTTTTATTATCTGGATCAACGTTTCTTGGGCAAAAAAATTATCTACTGATGGCATACCTATGAATAAGGACATACCTCTATATACCTCTGCCTCAATGCCCATACCTCTGAATAAGGTCATCAAAGTTATACTCTAATTTGATGTAAGTTGAATTATCCGAAATTCTCAATATATCTCTGGACTGTAAATAATTTGAAAAGTGATGAGCTACCTCTCATGAATCATATAGTTTGGTATTTGGTGAACAAGACATGAATCTTTATAATCCACAGCTATTTATAGTGATGAGATATTTTTTCATATCAAATTTTGAGTAAATCGCAGGACAACAGAAATCTATTCGGCTATTCCATTTATCCATTACTATGGTGAAAACAATCCTCATCATTTCGTGCTATCGGAAGCGGTTTTTAGTGATTAGACATATTGAAAAATTAAAATGAATTATTGTAAATGAACTTGAAAGGTAAATTCAGATTGAATATTGAACATTTTTCAATTTCGGTGATAAAAATGGTGATAGTTGAATAGAAATAGTGAAACTTATGGAACAGTTTCAGGAAGCAAATATTCGAATGATCATGAGTTGGAATAACTTAATAGTTGACCAGTGGAATAGGAAATTCGTTCCCAAGTAGGGTTGAATCGGAATCGATATTATTTCCAAACAGCTTGTAATGTAAACAGAGAAAAAAGAAGAACTCGTGAGAAACACGATGTCTGCAAGCTAGGAAGCATTAAAAAAGTATCAGTTGAGGGATTGAATTGTGGAAACCTTCAATAACGATTAAATCTTGACACAGTCCAGGAAGCATTTATGAAAGACCATTTCTTGCAGAAAATAGCACACAAATAATTCATGAGGGACTACAACTCATAATTTATGAGATTGCAGCCACTAATCCGTGATAAGAAACTAACCCCGTATGAATCAAAGCTCTTGGTGAGCAGTCCTTTATAATAATTTAAGATCCCTCCATTCTCTGAGACATTCTACCTGTAGTTTTCATCGTCTGCATGGGAAAAATATTGAATCGGAAGCTATTTTCCTGGTAGAAAAGATTATAATTTTATCCATACTTTCATTGATACTATAATTGAATGAGTTATCTTGATTTTTTGGGTATCATTTTTTTTTTCTAGATCTGATAACCGATTTTTCTAACTTTTTTGTCTTTGCTGAATTAAATACGGTGAAAGTTGGCTCACCTTTACTAATTGAAAAATTAGAATCCATAAAATTGAAAAATTGTATATTATTATATAATTCGGAAAATTATTTATGAAAATAAAATTCAGTATTAGGGAATCGCAATTTTTTTTGGAAAAGCGATAAACTCTCTCTTTACCTATGGTGGTAGGTGGAAGGGCATAGAAAAAGTTGAAACGTTAGCAAAGCATGCAAAGGAATTTCATCGCAATGTGAATTATATGTCTGTCAATTTGTTTGCAGTCAGCAATTTACTATATTCCTAGAATCTGATTATTGCTTTAAAGCTAGTTGCACTTACTATCTAGTTACACAGACTTCTTTTTGGATGGTTTGTCTTTTTCCGTCAAAGCATTGGGAACAAAATAATGTAGACAAAGCAGTGGTAGAAAATGTGAATAAAACAGTGAGAAGAGAATAATGAATCAAATTCAGTACAGTATTTGTCAGAGTGAATGCTGTTGTACAGTTTATCTGATGTACACAAACAAATATCCAAATAATCGTAAGTCAGCTATAAAATCAGAATGTATTATTTCTATTACAGCACTGTATTTGCAAGTCTCAGTTTGAGTCAAAGTACTGATAAACAACTGTATAAAGAGGTACAATATGCTGTTGAAATGGTTGCCTAACGAGACCATGATGAAACGCGAGCAGTGATAATTTCAAATTCAGTGAATGTTGCTCGTTTGTATGAATGAATGTGCTGTCTCCTTAGCATTCATTCTGAGCGTCTGGATTTTGAGTATGATTTGACGATGGATTTGCAACAGAACAGCGAGTGTTTCCTTCCCCTTAGGAGACGGATAGCTTTGGAGAGAGGAGGGAGGAGGAGGAGGACAGAGAAGTAGGGAAAAAGGGAGGAGGAGGAAAAAGAGGAAGGAAGATATGAATAGAGGCTGAAGAAATAGGAAAAGGAGCAGGTGGATGAAAAGGGGAATAAGGGAACAATAAAATAGAGGAGGAGAAGAAAAGGAGAGAGAAAAATAGTGGGAGGGGGGGAAGTAGAAGGAAGAGGAGGAAGAGGAAGAGGAAGAGGATGTATGAGGACGAGGAGGGAGTGGAAGAAATACGAGGAGCCAGGTGGAGGAGGAGGAGAAGGAGGGAGAAGAAGGGAGGGGAGTGAGGAGGAGGAGGAGGTGGAGGAGGAGAGAGGAGGAGGAGGAGGAGGAGGGAGGAGGAGGAGGAGAGAAGGAGGAGGAGTAGGAGGAGGAGGAGGAGGAGTAGGAGGGAGAAGGAGTAGAAGGAGGGAGGGAGGAGGAGGAGGGAGGAGGAGGAGGGGAGGAGGAGGAGGAGGGAGGAGGAGGAGGAGGGAGGAGGAGGAGAAGGAGTAGAAGGAGAAGGAGTAGAAGGAGGAGGAGGAGGAGGAGGAGGAGAGGGAGGAGGAGGAGGAGGAGGGAGGAGGAGGAGAAGAAGGAGGAGGAGTAGGAGGAGAAGGAGAGAAGGAGTAGAAGGAGGAGGAGGAGGAGGAGGAGGAGGAGGAGGAGGAGGAGGAGGAGGAGGAGAAGGGTAGAAGGAGAAGGAGTAGAAGGAGGAGAGGAGGAGGAGGGGGAGGAAGAGGAGGAGGAGGAGGAGGGAGGGAGGAGGAGAAGAAGGAGGAGGAGTAGGAGGAGAAGGAGTAGAAGGAGTAGAAGGAGGAGGAGAAGGAGGAGGAGGAGGAGGAGGAGGAGGAGGAGGAGGAGGAGGAGGAGGAGAAGGAGAAGGAGAAGGAGGAGAAGGAGGCGAGGGAGGAGGAGAAAGAGGCGAGGGAGGAGGAGAAGGAGGAGAAAAGTAGGAGAAGGGGAAGGAAGAGAAGAAGAAGAAGGAGAAAGAAGAGAAGAAGGAGAAGGATGAGAAGTAGGAGAAGTGGGAGGGTAAGTAGGAGGAGGAGGAGAAGAAAAAGGAGAAGAATGTAAGCGGAGTTACAATTGAATGTGTTTCGTCTGTGGATTTACAGCTTAGCAAGAATTTATATTTTAGAAACAGCCGACGGTGAGATGTGGAGGGAGGAAGAACGGAAGACGAGCTTTAGAGAGATGAATTTGATGGATTATTTGGATGCTGTGTTCACCACACGTAGCTTCTTGTCTCAACCCTCTGAGGTGACTTGAAAGCGAATCTAATAGAAGTCCCACTTGACCGATTGAGACCAACGCTATGCATATCCACCTTCCATCATTATTCGAATTTCATTTGACACGGCAGTATTTCAATTTCACTTAGGTCGGTGTCCTGGGCATCTCTACATATTATTTGCATTGCGAACTCGTGTATTCCGATATTTACGTAGTTGGGAGTGGAATAAATGGGATAGAGGCAGGAAGTATCTATTTATTCTATTCTCTCTTATTAGAAGACGTTTTGATGTGAAGCAAGGAAGAAATTGAGTGGATGAAAATTCAATAAGCTTTGTATTGCTCTTAGAAGTTGATGATTCATTAATAGATATAAATTCAATAAATTTAACCTATTTACGGTCTATAAATCAATATTTAATGGGTAATTAGTATCAAATGTGAATGATTTGCTGATATAATAAACAACCAATAACAAGTAGGCTGTAAAAGTTTAAAGTTTTGAAGTTTATTAAATTTTGATTTATTTTCAACACTGAAAAATTAATTACGATGATGATAATAACGGTAGTAACTAGTAATTACCGGTGTTAATATTGCACCAGTTATCTTTTGATTGGATTGGAGCACTTTCATCGAATAAATACGAAGAGAATCAAACTTTCAATTTATAATTTCTATTCTGAATTGAGATTAAAGATCTCAGATACTAACAGTGTCGGTATTGGTCTTATTATTGAAGGAATAATAATTATTATAAAGCATTTCATAGAGTGGAAGATCTAAGTAACTGAAAGTACTATGAGAGTAGTAAGCATTGATAAATGTTTGAATGTTGAAAATGCGTATTCATGATTTGATTAGTGTGATGATTCAACTTCCAAGATCGATCCTGGAAACGCATTATTGATAGAAAATATAGTAGGCTAACTATTCTCCAATTAATTTCTCCAACAATTCATAAGAGAATTCACAAAAAAACTTTAGTTCAGTGATTCATCATTCCTCTGAATATCATCATTATAAAGTTAAGCTTAAACATTAATCAACATAATCAACGAGAATAGTCTGCATAGAAAATTGAGGTATTTTTAATTGAAGGGAAAATGTTATGATGTAAGCTAATGATAATGAAGTCGACAATTCTACATTTTCCGACAAATGTATCTCGTTCAACCATAACTTCATCATCAAGGTTCTCATTCAATTCATTTCCAAAAAGGGTTGAAAATGCTTATCTATTAATCAGCCGCAACTCACTGAAAGAGTCGACGGATGCAATCTACTCTAAGCGCGAGATGATGAAAATATGGGTAGTGACAGAAGGCTTGCATTAATAACGCTGGATTCTTGATATTTATCATTTTGAATTAAGTGACTACATTCCGTTTCAAAGAGCTGCTTTAGAATAATTGAGACAAGAGTTGGTGGGTTGATTGACGAAAATGGGGACATTTATCAAGCCACCTAAATCAATCTGAAATCTTTCATCAACTCTAGCGATATCTCTAATTTCTCATCAATATTGAATCTAGAGAGAGTCAACCGACGTACTTTCCCACATCTATTCTCCATAATTATTTCAATCGTTGTAACTTGTAACATGAAAGATAACGAGTTTACGAATACTTATCAAACTGATCTTCATCATTATCACGAGGTGAAATATTTCCACTAAGCATAAACTGAGCTACTGATGTTTCCTGAGAAGCTGGAGAAAAATATAATTTTCTGAAAGCTGGATAAGTGGATATTCATCCAAGATTCTAGAATTTAATCATGATAATGACAATGTATTCATCAAGTAGTTTCAAAGAAAGATCTATTTGGTTTGATCCTACAGAATTCATCAGAATACATTTCGAGTACTAATTCGAAAAATAGCTGTATTTTTCAAGAATCTAATTATTGGTAGATTCATGCAATATTCGCAATAGTATTGAAGTTACAGTATTATCATTGTTTTTTACAGCAAAGTGAGGTAAATTCCATCGAAATTCAAGTATGGATAGGTGAGAGTTTCTAGTAGCCTATATATGCTTTGAACATCGTATTGCAAGCATTTAGCTTTCCAATTATTTACACAAATTTCATTGGAAAAAGTAGTCTATGTTTTCCAGTGAAGTTAATATTCTGCGAGAATATTGCAATTGAATTATTCTCGTATTATCATTTCGAAATAATTCAACCATAGAGTAGATCCTCTATTTCACAGTTATATCTATTATAATATCTCTTCGTTCATTCATTTATCGATTCTTGTCAACGAACGCAACTCACAGTGGAAGAAAGATAAATATTGACAAGAAATGTTTTCTTTTGAAGAAAAATACAAGAGGAAACTGCACCTTGTAAGCAGTCATTGTTTATTTACAACAAAGTGAGAAAACTCTTTCGCGCTCCTAGGAGGAATGGGTGAGAATTATATGAAGATAAATAAAAAAGCATTTGTTCGTGAAAATGACAGAACGTTTTGAATCTCGTTCATGAGCTGTCTCATTTTTCTACCCTTTCCCTGTCTTTTTCATCCTTTCTCTCTCTTCTACAACGACTATTGAAGCAGCTCTCGTGAATACTCGTATATTTCTTCCGAAGGAAATGAATGGCTATGAGTATTTCTTTCTACTCCTTGAGAAAATTTATCAAAAGTTTGCAGCACTCTTAGGCTGAAGTACCTTATTTCTCGAAGCCAACTAACTTAGACAAGAGTGGAGTTTTTTGGCAAATTCACCAAGTACATTTCTTTTTAGTGAAATGCTCTAGGAATATCTATTGAGATGTTCAATGAATCTCTATTGAGATGCTCTAGAAATCTCGATTAAGATGCTCTAGGAATTTCCAGTTCTTACTGCTTAGCTAACAGAGTGCTTCTTGAATATAACGACAAACTAAGTGAGTTGTTTAATGATTTAATAATAAAGAAATTCTAATATTGATCCAAGAATGCTTTATTACCTAAATAATGAGGGTGGATGATGATTGCATAGCCTATACTCTAAAAAAATTATAATCCAGCCTAAAATAATCAATTGTAATGTAACAATAGCTCAGAAATGTAATAAAACAAATATAGGAGTATGTATGTAACTTCTTATTGCTGAGATAATGAGAAAGAGAAAATTATGCTAAAAACTAAATTCTATCAGAAAGAGATGCTAATAACATCTAAAATATTCACTGTCAACTGTTTAATTTTAAAACAAACATAATTTGAAATAAATATAGGCTATATTCATATTGATATCAATAATCCGATTTGATTAATGTTACAATAACATTAGGATAGGAACGAGCGTCATTAATGCAACAACTATTTGAAGCAACACATCATAACAATACTCATCACGAAGTACTGTACGTCGAAATATTATTCATTCATTCATTAGTGAATTAGGTAAAAAGGCTTAGCCATTATCATATTCCAAATTATTATTGTCTTATATCTTTAGATGTTGTTATAAACACTGTCTCATCATAAAAACATGTTTAAACGAATAATTATAGGCCTACTTCAGTACACAATTTCATATACCGGTATACTACTCTGTAGATTTTTTTCTCAAAAAAGTTGAGTGGTTTGAATTTCTTAAAAGAGTTCTTCTATTCCAGGTTTTCTCCTTGAATCTGATCAATACCTTCCAGCCTCAAGTGAGCTTGTACTTCTGTAGTAAAGGTATTGGACTACTGTATGCTTGTGTAACAAAATGTTACATGCAGTAGATTATTCAGTACAATTATCTTGTTTTTGAAAAATACAGTTTCAACAAACAACTGCCTCACTCTAATTTTGCAATAAGTTTGAGTGAGATAGAGCTTGTTTGTCTGTTATGTCGATTTTCCATATTCTACAAGTACTTCTTGCTTTGATAAAGAGTCTTTGTGCTCTCTCATTTCTCTATCCTTTTCTTACGTAGTTCTTTTTAGATGACTTACTAAGCTACTCTCTCTTTCCTTCTCAGGATTCAAACTTGTACCTTTTGGTAGGCTGTCGTTCTGATCCTTTAATGTTGCCTTGCTCTAGCCAGTCTGTCCGCAGCAGTTGGAAGAGTCAGACCATGTTCTTTTATTTTTGATAATTTTGGGGATTTTTCTCCTAAAAGTTCCAGGATGAATTTATTTTGACGTTTTTTATAATTTATAAATTTTTTTTAATCAAATTTCCTAAGTAATTTTTCAATCAAATTTAAATCTTTGTAAAGTCATTCAAATCTTCATATAATAATTTCCTTCTGAATCATGGACTATCATATTCAAATCCGCTCTAAAAAGGTAACTATTGATATAATTGGTTTATTGATTATCCATTAGCATTATTTGATTGGTATTATTAAATTGCGGATTGTATGAAAATGTTTTGTATGATTAGTATATGATTTTATATTTTGCAAAATGATAGAGTTCAATTTTATAATAATTTTTAGAAATTTTCAAGTATCAATTCAATATTCAATCCTTTAATACGTTGAATACCTGCAAGATAAATTTAAATTTGTTCTCTTTAATTATCTGAATCTAAAGTTTTATTAGTTTTCAAATTATTTCATCTACTGTAACCTTATTATTTCATAGCAGTTTTGTTTAAAAATTGTTCAGTCTTTTTGAGTTCTCTGTTCATCTGCGAACAGAATTAATAGAAAATTGATAGAAAACTAAATTAGTTTTATATTTGTTTTATCCTAACAGCGGTCCCAGCTGTACCCTATGAGATTTCCAGCTTTACTATGGAGTCTTCCAAATTCAATCAATATTATCCAGCTATAATTAGGACGACTTCAGGTTCATCAAGATGCCGGTAACATTCATTCTACTCCGTATTAACAAGATGGCAGTTTCGACAAATAGTGAAAGTGAAAGTGTCATAAAAAGCAAATTTCTATAAGTGCTTGGGGCCCCCCACTTCTTCGCAATTAAAGGTATTTCTTCAACTTCATCTCTCTACAATTCCGGGTTATTGTAATATTTTGATTTGCTATTTTTGTCCAATTCTTGATATATACTTTTTTAAATATAATCTGTGAAATTTGATTATTAATTCTGTATTTTAATTATGAGTAATCCTTTTCGTCACACATAGTATACAATGAGAATAGAGTTAATATAATATTGAATTTAAATTTGGTAGATTTATTTCCTTAAATTTAAAAATAATTTCTGCCAGTAGTTAGTTTTTAGTCTCGTTACAAACTGCGCTTACTCTTTAAACTATAAAATGTAACTAGTTTTTGGACTCTTTTCTCATTTAGGCTCGGTGCACACATGCGATAGCGGCTCAGCTTGGTCGCTGCTGGATTAAAAAAAAATCAAGATTCAGCGTTAGTTTGTTCAGTGCACAGTTCAGCGGCTCCCGATTGCGAGTCTCTAGCGGGTCCAATGGATAAATGCTCTCTACAGAAAGTTAAATCTAAAAAAATGGGAGTAGAAGAATTTTGATTTCAGATTCGGAATCAGCGCCCCCCGAATTAGTAATATTCCCTACATGAGTTCAGAAATAATAATCATTTAGTAATTTTTATTATTATGAAAGTCGTTTTATAATAGCAGTCTACTTATTTTCTTCCTTTTATGAAATGAAAATTCAATTTATTTTCTCTCTAATAAGAATATTTGGAAGTTCTAGTATTGTTTATAAAATAATAGTTTCAAGCAGAAATGTTTGCTTTGTAGATTGATTGAATCAGACA